>JAOBYJ020124352.1:0-10182 GCA_025403565.2 Palythoa heliodiscus | reverse complement strand
ATAATGTCACATGGTTCAACTAACCCTTGATGTGTGTGTCCCCCCCCAAAAAAAGATTTTGTTTCTGCCGCTCCTGAGTGAAGGAGATGCTAATAACAATAATAACAATATGTCTCCCAAGTCAGTTAACTGGGTGAAGAAGGCTAAAACCCAGTCAGATCTACACGATTACCCATTAGCTGGGCCAGGGATTGACATCATTGACTTGTCAGATCTACGGGATTACCCATTAGCTGGGCCAGGGATTGACATCATTGACTTGTCAGATCTATGGGATTACCTATTAGCTGGGCCAGGGATTGACATCATTGACTTGTCAGATCTACGGGATTACCCATTAGCTGGGCCAGGGATTGACATCATTGACTTCTCAGATCTACGGGATTACCCATTAGCTGGGCCAGGGATTGACATCATTGACTTCTCAGATCTACGGGATTACCCATTATCTGGGCCAGGGATTGACATCATTGACTTGTTTCAAGGTAACAGGAGGAAATTAAAACATCTTTAACATTAGTTATGCATTAACTCAACAAGAAAAGTTCGAAAAAGCCTTATTATTATTGCATTAATATTACTTTTTTATATGATTATTATTTTTATTATCATTGTTAGTGATTTTGCCATAATATAAATTGTTTGTGTTGCTCTTTTTAGAATGTCAAATAATGAAGTCAGAGAAACCGAAAGCAAACACATTTATAATAAGGTATATAAATATAAAATGTATTTAATGCATGTGTTGTATTTGCTAGATCAAGGTGTGTTGTGCAAGCTTATTGTTTGTGGGATGTTATTATTGCGGCACACTAGTTCCACAAGGGTAGCTGACATTACAAAAAATAAATCATAACTTAAGCAGTCTAGAATATTTATTATTAGTATAAAAATTATTACAGCTGAAGAATCTCTAGTTGAGGGATATACTGTAATAAATCTTTAATATTATTGTTTATTCTTATTGTTATTATTCTTATTCTTATTAATATTCTTCTTCTTCTTCTTCTTCTTATTATTATTATTATTTTTATTACCTGTAATATCTGCCTATCCATAAAGGTGTACTTGAATGTAAGCAACAGTATGTGGATAACTGTTTCAGCCTTACTGGGCCTTGTCAGGTTGACGGATGACAAACTGAAAGTGTTGCGCTTGTGGAGTGTGACTGAGAAAGATAAAATCACGAGTTCAGCATATACATGCTAATGGTAACTAGTAGCCACATTATTGGACACCAAGGCCACATGGGTAACAAGCTAAGCATTACCCCTTGTATCAAATCTTAAATAAAGGTCAGCATGAGTACTAGCAGTCCTGGACAGCTGTTTCGCCCATATTGAATCTAGCAGGGCTACATGCATGATGCAACATTGGATGCAATGGAAGAATTGCGATGTGTGGCCACTGCATGCAGTGTTACATGCAACATTGGATGCAATGGAAGAATTGCAATGTGTGGCCACTGCATGCAGTGTTACATACAACATTGGATAGAATGGAAAAATTGCGATGTGTGGCCACTGCATGCAGTGTTACATGCAACATTGGATACAATGGAAGAATTGCAATGTGTGGCCACTGCATGCAGTGTTACATGCAACATTGGATACAATAGAAGAATTGCAATGTGTGGCCACTGCATGCAGTGTTACATACAACATTGGATAGAATGGAAAAATTGCGATGTGTGGCCACTGCATGCAGTGTTACATGCAACATTGGATACAATGGAAGAATTGCAATGTGTGGCCACTGCATGTAGTGTTACATGCAGAATTGGATGCAATAGAAGAATTGCAATGTGTGGCCACTGGATGCAGTGTTACATGCAACATTGGATACAATGGAAGTATTGCGATGTGTGGCCTCTGCATGTAGTGTTACATGCAACATTGGATACAATGGAAGTATTGTGATGTGTGGCCACTGCATGTAGTGTTACATGCAGAATTGGATGCAATAGAAGAATTGCAATGTGTGGCCACTGGATGCAGTGTTACATGCAACATTGGATACAATGGAAGTATTGCGATGTGTGGCCTCTGCATGTAGTGTTACATGCAACATTGGATACAATGGAAGTATTGTGATGTGTGGCCACTGCATGTAGTGTTACATGCAGAATTGGATGCAATGGAAGAATTGCAATGTGTGGCCACTGGATGCAGTGTTACATGCAACATTGGATACAATGGAAGAATTGCGATGTGTGGCCACTGGATGCAGTGTTACATGCAACATTGAATGCAATAGAAGAATTGCAATGTGTGGCCACTGCATGCAGTGCTACATGCAACATTGGATACAATGGAAGAATTGTGATGTGTGGCCACTGCATGCAGTGTTAGATGCAACATTGGATACAATGGAAGAATTGCAATGTGTGGCCACTGCATGCCATGTTACATGCAACATTGGATGCAATAGCAGAATTTCAATGTGTGGCCACTGCATGCAGTGTTACATGCAACATTGGATGCAATGGAAGAATTGCGATGTGTGGCCACTGGATGCAGTGTTACATGCAACATTGGATGCAATGGAAGAATTGCAATGTGTGGCCACTGCATGCCGTGTTACATGCAACATTGGATGCAATAGCAGAATTTCAATGTGTGGCCACTGCATGTAGTGTTACATGCAACATTGGATACAATGGAAGAATTGCATTGTGTGGCCACCGCATCCAGTGTTACATGCAATATTGCAGAAGTAGAAACTGATCCTATTTCTGCAACATTACAAGTAATGATTTCATCTTGTGACCGCACAAACTAGCTTGGATTGCATGTGCAAAGTGTAAGCATAACACTTATGGGATCTCACAGAGAAAGATTTCAAGAACTCACAAGTTCAAAACATGCGTTCTAATTATAGTAACCTGCAGGCACTATTACTGCATGCTAAGGCTACATACAGCAGGTAGAGGGCATTACCCCTTGCATCTCGCCTTCAATACAGGTGGGGCTAGCGCTGAGTAATAGCAGCCTTGGACACCATAATACAGCTAACATCTGCTAAACTCATGAGTTTAATATTACTCAGGCACATCTTAAAGGCGATATGCACACACTTTAATATTCCAGTCTCAATAAGACCAGAACAGCTGTCTGTGGCTGCTAACAATAAGCCTGACATTACACTTTACCTATAGGGTCTTGGAAACCAGAGCCCGATTGTTAGCTGTGCTACTGTATTGTAACGAGGCCCAGTAAGGCTGAAACAGATTTTAACTTTACTTTGTTTTCACCAACATCATGCTTACGACTTGAATGTGTTTTTCCCTCAAGGTGTTTTCAGCTGACTACATTAGTAGAACGAACTTTCCATGCTGATAGTCACAAAGAAAGGTTTGGAGCATGCAAATTACCCCTGCTTTTGATAACGTTTAATAATTAGTAAATGACCAGTTTTAAAGCATTTATAAATTTCTATCTAATAGTGAGATGCTACAAAACATGTATATTTTGCAGACAACTTTGGATAGACTGTATTCAAAAAGTTGCTGATGAACTTCAGGAAAAAGATGACCGTAGGAGTCCAAGCAGTGGAGAGTTTGAGGCTAGAGATCTAAGAATGGTAATGAGATCTCTTTTTTAACAAAACATAGTAATTTTGCAATCAACTTTTATTAGGCCAAACAAAAAAAAGTATGTGTGATTCCTGTAATCTGGCCGACCCTAATTTTTTATCACCAAAATACCACCCCTGTAATATTCTATTGTTTCTATGGCTATATTTTTACTAATTACATATACAGCTGCAGTATTATAAGGCTCCTTCTTCCAGTACAGACTTCAAGGACAAAATATCTGTTGTGCTTTTGTGTGTGAGTTGCTTTAACTGGAATCAGTCCGTGAATTAGAAAAGATGAAGATCTTGTGGAACTTTTAAATCAAACAAAAGCCATTAAACAAGATATTGTGCTGTTGTTGCAACCAGAAACTGCTTCATACCAATGTGTTAAGCCTGAAGCGACTGCAAAACAGCAGGACTGTTGAAAAAGAAAAAGATAAAATTCAAGAAGAACCAGGATCTGAAGAGGGAGTTTATTTAAGAAGGATCTGGAGCTTCAAGGAATAAGATATTTTACAGCTTCAGTATTGTAAAAATATGTCAATAACCGTTTATATTTACCTCATTTGTTTTCTTCAGAGTATCGAGGATTTTCAGGTGCTTAAGGTACTTGGGAAGGGAACATTCGGCAAGGTAATCAGTGTTGGAATAGTTTTTGGTCTCTTTATTATATATTGCGTGTTTTAGGAACATAATATCCACCCACGTCTTGTTGGATATGAGGTGCATTAGCTATCTATCACCTCATATCTATTGCATGTTTGTGGAGTAGTTGTAAAAATATCCTACATCAACTATATAGTTATTATGCATCGTTTGTCCTACCTTTATTTTGTTGATAAGGAAAAGGAACCCAAATACATTATTTATCAAAATACAAGAGCATCCAGTGGAGCTGTTCCACAAAACACATTAACTTCTGTTGCTGGCTGAAAAGATAATACTGAAATATGTTACTGGGAGATAATTTTTTTTTGCAGTGGCTATTCGTGCGGCACCCGTACGCGGAAATCAATTTGCTATTCGTACAGGAGTCTGAAATTTCCTTAGATTTCACTGTAGTTTTAAACTATGACAAACCCTAACTATCATGTATTTGTTTAGGTTTACGAAGCGCTTTTTGTAAGTGACTTTGATTTGGCTGACAATAAATAACTAACTCGCTGTGTACCGTGCGAGCAACCAATTTTTTTGACATTGTATTAAGACTTCCGTACGTCAAATTCAACTTGCTACTCGTACGGGAATCCAAACTTTCACCATTTATTGATGACATACCTGACTGCTGCTAATCCACAGCACTGCACATGTGTTTAGATTTACGGAGCTCTTTATGTATCATCCAGATATACTGCAAACACTGCACATGTGTTTAGATTCACGGAGCTCTTTATATATTAGCCAGATATACTGCAAACACTGCACATGTGTTTAGATTCACGGAGCTCTTTATATTTTAGCCAGATATACTACAAACAACACAAGCGACCCACGAATCCTGATATTCCAGTACGGCCAACCGCAATTTGCTATTTATACGGCAATCCAAATTTTTACCATTTATCAACATTAGTTGTTACTTGTTTAGATTTACGATGCACTACCTTAGATATAATTTTGGCCTATATTTTTCATTATAAGCCACGCTGTATATGTGTTTAGACTCATCATGGACTTGTTTCGACCAATTTTGAATCAATTCTACAGGTTTCGTGACTCGTGTGTTAACTTCCAAGTATCTTTTCCCTGTCCAATGTGAATTTTTTCTGATACATTTAACACCTAAACTAGCATAGGATAGTTTGAATTTATTAATGGTTAAAACTACAGTGAAATTTAAGGAAAATTTCAGATTCCCGTACGAATAGGGAATTGAATTTCGCGTACGGGAGTCTAATTGCAATGTCAAAAAGTGTTAAGTGTCGTGAATGGGTCGCTTACGTGGTATGCAGCGAGTTATTTATTGTCAGCCGAATCAACGTCCCTCACCAAAAGCGCATCGTAAACCTAAACTAACATATAATAGTTGGGATTTGTTAAAATTTAAAACTACAGTGAAATTCAAGGAAAATCTCAGACTCCCGTACGAATAGCAAATACATGTCAGCGTACGGGTGCCGTAGCCACTGCCAAGTTTTTTGCCCCTTTCTGTTGGACATGTTCAATACTTTCAGGGTACTAAAGAAGAATAGCCTCTAAAACTTGCAAAGAATGAATCCAATGATGAAATAAGCTATTATATTTTTACATTTTGTCTGCTGGAAATGTATCTTTCCTTTACTGCTGGCTGCCAATACCCTTGTGCTGGCTGAGAAGTTTAATTTTGTGGTTATTTGCTGGCAATGTGGAGCAGATTCAACCTTGCCAAGAAATAGAAAAACATAAAAAATGTAATAGTTTTGTGTTTAATATTTATAAAAGCCAATTATTAAACTTTCCATTTCGTGAAAGTTGCTGGCTGGGTGCTCTTGAATTTGAACTTTGAACTCAAACATCATATTTTCATTTTGTGCTGTATATAAAAGTTGTACTGAAACTTTGAGAAAAATGTTGAGGTTTAGCAAAGTATTTTATTTTGTATTCCACGGCAGGTGATGTTGGCAAAATTAAAACAGACAGGAGAAGTCTGTGCGCTCAAAATCTTGAAGAAGGAAGTAATTATATCAAAGGTTGGTTAATGGAAAAGTAATTGACTTTTAACTAATAAAGTATATGGTTTTGTCACACCTGTCAATTGCTGGTACTATTTTTTTCAGGATGAAGTTGCCCATACGTTGACAGAAAACAGAGTTCTACAAACAGCAAAACACCCATTCCTGACGGTAAGAATCTGTTTACTAGTTTTGTTTTGACTGCAGCGCACATTAGAACTTTAATCGTACACTCATTAGCTTTGAGTTTATGGCTTTTCTTAGCACTTTTCATGCTTAGATCCAGCAAGGGTCATCAATCTTTCTATAAGGAAATTTGCAGCTATAAAGTTAGGAGCAGGTGTATAACAGTGGGCAAGTGGGGTACCTTCTGTGTTTGAAGTCCTCCATTTTTGTTTCAACTTTCCTCTGATCCGTAGTACCCGTAAAACGGATCACTGATAGAGGGAGGGAGCAATGGGTGCACCATTGGCCTCCACCGATCCCAGTTCTGTGAGCTGACGGAACTAGAGGGTGTGCCGTCGGCTTCCACTGATACCAGCTCTGTGAGCTGACGGAACTAGATGGTGCACCTTCGGCTTCCACTGATACCAGCTCTGTGAGCTGACGGAACTAGATGGTGCACCTTCGGCTTCCACTGATACCAGCTCTGTGAGCTGACGGAACTACTGACATTAAGTTATTATAAGGTAACTAAATAAAAGTGCTCTTCAAGCTGAGTTACTAACAGGATTGAACCCATAATCTTCGGCTTTTCGTTCATATGCTCTTTTCACTGAGCTGCAGAGACTCACATGGGGAGCTGAGTCATTTGTTGAATTCTTGAACAGTGTTTGTTCCCGATGGGAACATGCCTCTTATCTAGCTAGCTCATTATATCTTATAGTCATATATTGCTATTGCTATTCTACTTCTTAAATGGTTCTTTGAAGGCCGTTTTCAACTTGGTTATAAAGTTAGAAAGAAAAGTGCCCCTCTAGTTGAGTATTCAGAAGAAATTCCAAGTCACTGAAGGGAATCGAACCCATGACCCTCTAATTACCGATCAGATGCTCTACCCACTGAGCTACATATATTTTATAGACTCACATGGTATGGAGAGCTGAGTCATTTGTTAAGACCTTGAAGGTTGTCTGTTCCCGCTGGACGAAAATTAGGTCTCGCATCTTGATTGCTTGATATATCCAATATTGATATATGATTCTATTCCTTAAGTGATTCTATAAGGAAATTTGCAACTTGGTACAACATTAAAAAGAAAAACTTATCGACTTGTTGTACTCAAAATAAATTCTCAGTCACTGACGTGACTCGAACCGATGATCCTCTGATCACCTCTAGATACTGAAAACTTTAGTTTGAGGAGCACTTTCTTTCTTAGGTTGGTTCTATATTCAGATAATAACTTGAAAATTCTTCACTGCTTGCTGTAGGAACTGAAGTATTCATTCCAAACGAAGGACAGATTGGTGTTTGTTATGGAATACGTCAATGGAGGAGAGGTAAGGGAAATTTTTGAAGACAGCTGAATGTTGCTTAGTAAGTATTCTAAATACCTAAATTCTAAATTATAAACAGGAGACTCCGGATGGCCCAGTGATTAGTACTTGTGCTTCCCACCTCTACGAACCGGATTCGAACCCTGGGCTTCGCAAGTGGGCGGAGGTTTGGCTGATCTCAATCAGACTCCGAGGGTTTTTCTCCGGGTACTCCGGTTTCCCTCCCTCACGAAAATCAGCCATACGCCGAGATCTGAGCCATCTCCCCAATTAGCGATATGGCCGATAGTAATACAGCCATAAGATTTGAGACGTAAATAAAGTTATTACCATAGTATATAAGTAATAATTCCATGTTAGCACAGTCATTATTTTACTTAAGGTAGTTCTTTTTTATTGCAGTTATTTTTTCATCTGTCAAGAGAACGTGTTTTCTCGGAGGAACGATCAAGATTTTATGGATCTGAGATTGTTTTGGCCATCAAATATCTCCATGACAACAAGATTGTGTATCGAGATCTCAAGGTAGGTGTTTTCACTCTTAAAGCTAAGCTAAATCTGTGAAGTTGGTACTCATTTTTTACTCCTTTGTCGACCGGAACAAATTGGGTAAAGTGTCTTCAACTTGTTCTTTACTAACTGTGTAACGGTTCAATATACTTCAAGAAAATCGTTTTGGTGTCATAAACACCATACTCATTAAGATTTTAACTTCCCCTGGAGTTAGTAGAAAAATCAGATAATTTACTAAATCTAACATTCAAAACGAACAAAATGATGGTTGCTTGATGTTTCAGACGTTATTTGTTGAGATATTTGACTCTAATTTTTGGAGGGGATCGGGAGAGAATGGTTATTTAGTATTACACGAGATGTCTTTGTGAACAATCATTCTGTCAGTGAAGACTGAAGTTAGAATCCATAAATGGTTTTGTTTTATAACTTATGAAGGTCAGAGATTAACCATGATGTCGTCCATACTTACAATGATATTGAAATACGGGCTGTGTAGAGTATGTAATATCTGAAAATTACTATATGAACTCATGTTTGGACTCTTAAATTCTTTCAAAAAGTGAATAGGTATTATTAGAAAGTAATACTTTGTTGTTTTGTTTAAATACAAATTAAAATTTTTTTTTCTCTAGCTTGAAAACCTGCTCCTGGATTCAGAAGGTCACATTAAGATCACAGACTTCGGCTTATGTAAAGAAGAGATATCTTACGGTGCAACTACGAAAACCTTCTGTGGAACACCTGAATATTTAGCACCTGAAGTAAGTGATTCACCTCCATTTTTTGTATTTTTCTCTCCTTCAGCCCAAACTCCGATCATATTAATAATGACCGGACCCTTATTGATTAAACGTGATATAGCCCCAATAGCTGTTGTTCCAGTTTCGCATGTCGTTATAATTGTACAGCGGTTTTCTGCTTCACAATACATGGAAACGAGGCTTATTGACCAACGCGATGTCTCTTTTGGTCAGATAGCCTCATTTCCTTGCATTTTCATGCAGAAACCGCTGTGCTGTAATAGTGACTTGCGGAACTGGAATAACAGCAATTGGAAAAATTGGAAATCACTTTTTAATTGTTTAAAACAATAAACTTTAGAATAAAGTGGAAGTATATCCTGTAAACTAAAATTAAAACGACTGGGGTTATTTTTCTGCAGGTCCTGGAAGATAGCGACTATGGCCGAGCAGTAGACTGGTGGGGAGTGGGTGTGGTGTTGTATGAAATGATGTGCGGGCGGCTGCCGTTTTACAACAGGGACCATGAGGTCCTCTTTGAACTCATTCTCACGGTAAGTTCCGGATCTGCTTTTCGTAGTTGTATCATTTATTCTGCTAGGTCTGATGTTTCCTGCTACAGAAAATGAGTTCTTCAGTCCATTTTGTTTGCTGCTTTCATTACACTTCTTTAACTTAATTTATATCGGGTTTTGAAAGTTCTGGAAAAATCTTGGAAGGAAGCAGGGCATACATGTTTGTTACCAATTACAAAAAAACATTTGGTAATTGTGTTTAAAATTCAATGTATAAAATATAAATCTGATCTGTATATAACTTTACAATATTTCACAAGTCTGTGGTGTTCATCAGGTAGCATGAATAAAATGTTCAGGATTGTAAATATACTGAAGTGGGGCACAAGGGAGCTGAGGAATACAAAGAAAATGGAATATATATTGTAGAATCTGGCAATGAACTACTCTACATTCTGTTGTTGATAGTACAACTTACGCGAACAATTATCTCTCTGCGCATGAGCCCCGATCGCCCATTGCCGGATTAGCTTGCTATTGGCAATTATTTAAATTAAAGTTAAAGTAAAGTTAAAGTCACGTTAAAAGTGATCTTTTGAAAGTCCGTAAATCTTTACTTGTTTACTATTTGCCATTTGCTTTATAACACTTCTAACGTGACTGTATTCTATATTCCATTTCC
>JAOBYJ020124247.1:0-10186 GCA_025403565.2 Palythoa heliodiscus | reverse complement strand
CATCTTGTTCTTTTTCTTTGTAAGTTACCAGGACAGAAACAAAGTTCGGAAGAAGAGCATTGCTTTTAAAAGCAGATTTTCCAAGCTTTTGCCCCGCCAGAGTACTCGTGATATTTAAGGGTCGAAAATTCGAAATAGTGACGTTGTAGTGCTCCCATTCTGTGTTTGGCCAACCAGTTATACTTGCAAAGGTTGATCCAATCTCTATGTTACCTGAGATAGGCGAGAAGATAGTTTGATTGTCAGTAACAACTAATTGGGTGGAGACGCTCAATTGGACACATCCCTCTATCAATATTCCGGTACAAGGATCCCTAGGATTCCAGGCACATCTCGAGGTGTTCTGGCATTTTATCTCGCTTGACAGATTCATGCATAATTCAGCTTGAGCATTAGCAGATAGAGATCCAAATAGTCCGCAAAAACTTTCTCTGTTAGCAATGTTCTTAGTTTTTCTTAAAATTCGAGGGAATTTGAAATTGAAAACTTTTTTCTGAGGACTGTTTAGGCAGCGAACGTCCTCCTTGCCTATTGGTATTGTAATGACACTATTTGGAGCTCCCCAGACTGTGAGGCTTTTCAAATTGATGTTGGCAGCAAAAAGATCACCACTATTTATGTTAAATTTTCTTGCAACGATTGAAACATCATCCTTGAACTCAACTCTGTAAGCGCATCCCTCCTTAGAACAATCGTGCCCATAGTAACCACCATAGCAAATACATTTTCCGGATAAACACTTGCCGTGATTACTGCAAACTTTGTTCTTATGGTAAACACAAGAAAAGTCGCATCTGTCAGGGTACCAATATGTTTGATCACAAAAGTTTGGAGCACTTTCTCCTCTCTTGTTACCCTCTATACACTGCCCACCGTGTTCATGGTAACACCAGCCACAACCCCCAACAGATACACAGTCAGAACAGTTTAAGTGACGATAACATACACTAGGGCAGGGGAAATTTTGGTACAGTTGCTTAGAAATGCATTCCGTTTCATTTGTTCTTGCTTGGCAAGTCGACGTACTATCGCACCAGCTGCAATTATCTTTCAGGCCAAACAGTAAGCAATCTCTGCAAGTTTTCAAGTCTTTGCATTTGTCGTCGAAAACAGTAACATTACCACTTATTTGCATCTTTACATACTCTGTGAAATAATTCAAGCAAATAGAATGTTTATTCTTATAAACAGAACCGCTTTTTATTTTCCTTAAAGCAACTTTGAAATCGTCTAGTAGAGAAGCATTTCCTGGATGTTGTAAAAAATGCTCGTTGATAAGGCGAACAAATGCAGTGAATCTTTTCTTTGCGCCATAATTTAAAGCGATCTTACTGCTGTTATTAGGACAGTAGTACTGATACAATATATCCGAAAATCTTAACGAATTGTCAAACTCCATTCGTCCCAAAACATATCCGTCAATTGCGCCATTCATGCGACTTGTTTGCAAAATATAACTACAATATTTGTCTCTTGTAAGGTTAACGTTCCAAAACTTGTATAGCCGTTTGTTTGTGAGCAACAACACTGCTTCGCTTAAGACATTTGTTGCAGCGTTTTTGAGTGGACTACACATGTCTGGTTCTGTTGTTTTTGAATTTAGTTGGTTACGTCGATCTAGAAAAGAACCTAGTAATCCGGCAAGAACAAATCTCATGTCAATGCTTGAACCACTTATATTATAAATAAAGCGGCTACTGTGTTCGAAAAATCTGTTGTATGTTATGTTTATCTCGTCAAGAGGCAAAGGATAGAGTAATGACAAGTATTCCCATATCTCTGGAACATCATTCACAGTCTTCGAAGAAGATCGACTTAAGGCCCATGCTCTGCTTGCAATGCCAGGCCAGTATTCATTATTAGAGAGACTTCTTTCAATTCCTGAAATATCACAATACATTATATCACACGGCGTGTCCTTGATATCCACTAAGAAACTCGAGTTCACAGAACTAACAAGATTCTTTGCAGTGACAATGACCTTGTATGTCCCGGACTGTTCGTAATAGTGTACTTTTGTCTTTTTGACGTTCAACGCCGAAGAATTATCTCCAAACGTGATGTCAAAGGACACATTTGTACCAGTTGCAGTAGGCATAAAGATGGCAGGACGACAGGCCCTATTATCACCTGTGATTGTAAGATTGAGTTGAGAGACAGGAATTTGAATGTTTACTTGCTCACTATCTAATGCGTCACTTACAGGATTTCTTGCATATGCCCATACCGTGTGTACTCCAGGGGTGTTGAATGTGTGGACATGATACGAAGAATTTGAATAGGAATTTTGAAAAGAAAACTTGTTTTCAACATTGGTACCTGACAGTGTAAAGACCGCAAAGTCCATTGGTTCACCAACAGCCTTGGGGCTGTTAGCTATAATTGACACCTGTTTGATTGGCATATTACAAGAAATTCCGTCACCTTTCCATCCACGTTTACAATGACAAGTAAAAGATTGCCCGTCTGGACCGCTTCTTAGGCAAGTGGCGTTGGGATGACAGTTGTTTTCTCCTGTAAAACATTTTCCTTTGTTTCGAATATCTTCGATATCAGCTGCGTATTTCGTTTCTTCTTCAATAGCTTTGTTAAACCGCTTGTCAGCATCTTTCCATTCCAAAGCAATCTTGTTTCTTGCTGATCTTCTCAGTTCTTCCTGTTCTTGCGCTCTTTTTAACTCTCTCTCTTTCGAGCGAACTTTTGATCGGGCATTGCTCTGTTCTCGTTCTAGCTTTTTCTTTTCTCTTTCATAGTGTTCTTTATCCAGCATTAAAACATCTCTTCGATAAATTCTTCTTTTACCCAACCATCCACTAATTACCTTAACAACCTTTCCTACTGCATTTCGAATTCCTTTTGCTATTTCTTCGGCAATTTGTCCCACCAGCTTGAAAACTTTCTTTGCTACGTTAGCCAAAGTTTTCCCCACTGCATTCACCAGTCGTTTGGCTTGTTTTACTTGGTTTTTTAAGTTATCAACATTCATTATTGCATTTCCTACGGCCTCAGTTGCCTGTCCTAGCTTTTGTCCCACATCTTGGAGGGTCTTAGATGCCATCTTTACTGTTGATTTTGCAAATTTGTAGCCATTTTCAGCAAGCTGTCTTGCTTTTTTTGCTGTCTCTGACAAAGCCTTTTTGGCCTTTTTTGCCAATTTAGCTACATTTTTTGCTGCACTTGCAAAATTATTTACCAATTTTCCAATATTTTTCGCGATGTTCCCAGCTAGTTTAATTCCCTTTCCAAGAAGTTCCTTTACAACTTTTCCAACTTCCCTTCCAATTTTAAATAGTCCATCCATTATAGCTTTAAGATATTTTTCAGGGTTTAACTCAAACAATCTTTTAATTAGGTTAGTAGCAGCTTTTTTGACTAGATTCAGCACAAGTTCTGGTATTTTGTCCGGCCGTGCATCTTTTGTGTTAAATTCTAAGCTAGGAAGATTTTGCATGCTACCAAGAAAATAAAATGAAGCCGAAAGGGAACTTTTGCCGGGAAATGCAATCACAATATCAACACTTACTCCAGTATCCAACTTGAACCTTCCGAGGCTGGTTCCAAGTACTTTGATTTCACCGAGATCAATATTGATGTCAATGTTAACTAAAGTCCTTGCACTCATTCTAACTAATAATCCACTACGATAAAGTTGAATTTCAATTTCGGATCCCATGAAGGATGCCATTGCTTTCACTTCAGTCACCTTGACTGAGTTTCGGATTCGTAAGTGACAATTTAGAAGCTTAACGCCAATGAAATGCAACTCAACTTTGCTTGAGAGGTAAAATTCACCAATTTTTGAAAATTTAGAAGCAACGTTCCCCCTGAATTTGAGAATTCCGAAGAGGTTAAACTGAAGATCTCCTGAAACAGCTATTTCATTTGCACTAATTATTGCCTGTCCTGTCAAAAGTTGTTGCCGAAAGAGGTGAAGCACACAATTACCTTTTACTATCAATGGATTAGACATATCTTGAAGGTTAACCAGTGCTCTTGCGTCAAACGTAATCTTAATAACATCAGTAAAACCGGCAGTAGCAGTGAAATTTAAATCTGCTTTAAACAGATTTCTAGCCATCAGTGTAAGATCGACCGATGTCAAGAAAGTGTTAAGTGATGCAATTACCATAGCATCATCACCATTTTGTTGGACTGCATGTTGCCACATATCTTTGTTTTCTTTCAGTTCCTTTGGAGAGGAAGCGGCAAATTTTACCGATGCCAATGTGAAAGGCCCTAAATTGAGTGTGGAATCAAAAAGGCGATATCGGAGAGGAACAACTCGCAGCAACCATTTTGGTTGAAGGGTTTTGAAAAAATTCATGAATCCAATAAGAAATGTTTTGGCATCAAAGGGTGGTACATCCAGCTTTAGCTGCATACTGCCAATGTATTTAGGCAATCGTAACATTGTAAATAGCTGTTCATGACTGAATTTGACAACAAATACATTTTCACTTGCATTTACACCCCCGAAATCCTGCATTGACAAAAGATAATCTTTATCTGTAAAAAACTTCATCAATCCAGTCAGAAATGACGCAAACATTCCAAAGTTGTTGAAGCCGGGTCTCTTGTGATACACTGTTGCGTAAGCATGCACGTCCGCTAGCGACGAGTAACGGAAAGAAAATGGCGCCGCAAATATTGGAACTGGCAAACCTCCAACAATCACAAAAAAGCAGTCTTTGCAAATTATGTGACTCTCCATGTCTCTGGCATTGACAAGTAGCGGATTAGTTTTGGGAAGGTGCGATAATGGAAGAAGGAAAATTAAATCCCAGAAATACAATTCAATGTCGACATCAATAAAAGGTACTCCGAATGCAGTACCTATAGTAAATTTACGGAAGATCACACCCGTCAAACGAGGAATACTGAGAACATTCATAACGTTAAGGGACTCGCCGTTTGCAACCTTCAACGAAAAGGCTAAAGGTCCATTTTGAGGCACTGTTATTGACGTGATGACTCGATCCGGAAATTTTGGATTGACAAAACGCGCTATTCCACTCGGTATGTTATTCGTATTAATCTGTAGTTTTTTTAAAATTTTCACAACATCCGGAGGAGGCCATAGAGGAAAGTTCTTTGTCAACATGTTACCAAGAAGAGGTATTCTTCTTAAGAAGTTCGCAAGGAAACTTGGTGTAACAGTAACACATAGTTTTTCTAATCCCTGGACATCCATACTGGCTTGGAAACCATCTTGGGTATATGAAAATGAAGGTGATTGGAAGTATACAAAGGAATCGGGAAAACAAATCCAAGTAAAATCGCATTTGAATTCGCCTTCATGTATTTGCTCACAAGGAATAATTTCATCCAGGACAGGAAGGGTTAATAAACGGATCATGAGAGGCGCTTCATCATCTTGTTTAATCAAAACGGCCATTTTGAGTTCGTCCGCAAAGATCTTAAAAGGCAATAGTTTATTTAGCCCGTCAAATCCAGAAACGTGCAAATTAATACTTGTTTCAGGCTTGTCCGGAGAAGGAAAACTCAGTTTAGGGTTCAGAAATTTGATTTTAAGTTTCAAGTCCAGTCCTGCAAGTTTTATTGGAATTGTTGTATCGGCAATCTTTTTCTTTAGTTCAAGCGCTACGGGTTGGCTTGGTGAGACAGTTAAGACACCATTAAGCTCCTTGAACAGTGCATCAATCTGCTTCGGTAAACCATCGAGAGACGTTTCAATATTAGCTGAGAATGACCAGCTTGTCTTTTTGCTAAGTTTAAATGTAGAAACTTTTAATTTTGCTCGAAAGATGTTTTTCGGGTCTGGCAAAGGAAGGGGAAAACTAAAGCCTACATCTAGTCCTTGAAGACCGCAGACAACTAAGATTTCTTTCACATCAAAACTTGGCTTACTGAATGTAATGTTCAGTTTTTCGAGAGTGACAGATTTAATCTGTCTAAATCCCAATGGAAGTGATTGTAGAAGCTGTGTGCCACCAACAAGCTCAGACAAATCACGGAGATCAAGGGCTTGAATACCAAGATTTAATGTCTCAAGACGGTACTCTGTTGAACCGATGTACAAGGTAGATCGCACACTTCCCTTTCCTACACGCATCCAGACTTTTAAACTTGTATCTACTTTCCGGCTTGCTGGATTAAATGGGTTCTGGACATCCATATACAATTGGATTTTATCAATCTTTACCTTCAGTGGTAGCTTCACATCATTTAGATTTGTTTGAAGTAGGCAAGAAATTCTTTTTACACTAGACTGAGGCTCCGTTAACAAATTTATTTCCAGATTCTCCAATGTAAATGCTGTGACTTTCTCAAGAATTTCAGATGGGAAAAACGATTTGATATCTACTCCTCCCGACAGGAGTGACAAAACTTTGGATAGTGACACGGAAGCAAAAGAGCCTGGCAAAAGTCTCAAGGTCCAAGTCTTATCAGGGGGAGTGGGAATCAAGAGAGATGCAGAGATTCGAAAACCATTACTGGACGTTCCAAGATTAACTAAACAGTTTACGACGCCACTGACTTCTAAACCACCACTTATTTTTGCTTGGAGGTTTGCAGTAAAATTTTCAATTTCTAGCCAGTCTTTAACAAGAGTAACGCGGTTATTTAGGTGGAACATCACAGAAATTCCTTCTAGGTTAAATTTTGTCAGTGGTGGTATCAAACGCAGTTTAAACTTTTCAAAACGCATACCAAAAGCTCCAAAAGGGTCTGGAAATAGAGATGGAAGGTTAAAACCAGGAACAAAAACTTGACCAATCTCGCTTAAAGATATTTGGACTGGAAATTCCGGAATACCGCTGAAACCATTGAAGTTAAACTCAAGTGATAAAAAAGGCGCGATAAGCTGTGGTGCCTCGGAAAACGATATTTGGAAGTAGATTGGATAATCCTTTAGGGATATGGTGCCAGATAGCAGGCATATAAAGTTCTGAGCAGGATACCGCATATTGAATGTCATATTCCCAAAGGTTAGCGGCAGTCCTGGGATTTTCCAATCTCGCACTACTATAGCTGACATAATCACAGACTTTACTGTCGTAGGAGCGCCTGATGTAAAATTGCTTGAAAGTTTGTTAATGCGAATCGCACCAATTGCTTCTGCTATAGGAGATAGAAGTCCTTTTGGTATAAGATTTCCAACCAGTGGTAGTATAGAGATGTCAGACATTTTAATCTCCTTCGGGGACGTCAAAACTAGATTTACCGGGATATTTCTTGCACTTGGTACCTGGAGTCTCAATGGAAATAAAACGTTTTTCCGGTCATTTCGAAGCTCTATTGTAAAGCTAATGTAAATTTCATAATCCACTTGAACGTCGCTGAAGTCAGTAACTTTTAATTTAATGCTTGGACTTCGGATTGTAAAGAAATTTGAAAAAAATGACCAGTCTTGAGGAAGTAATATTTCCATATCAAATGAAACCAAACCATTAAGGTCTGTCGTAAATAAAATTTCTGCTTTTCGAATTTCAAACGACAGAGCACCGTCGAGTCCAACAAGTGTTCCATCTGGTATTTGTCTTTCATGTGTGACAAACTGTTGAAAAATACCTTTAATATATGCCGGTAAGTTCGAGATAGACAAATTTTTGATCAGACGAAATTGCGGTGTTGAGAAACCATTAGAAAGAAATTGAACTGGAATATCAACACCTCCGATTCCTATTACTGCTGACAAAAAATAAAAAGTGTCAGTCATATTGATTTTCAAGTTTTTTGCATGTAAAATTCCCAGACCCCCAATATCCCATTGCTTGGGGAACTCTGCTTCAAGTGCCGTTATGGTCATCGAAGAGAGCTGTCTCGCAAATTCAACCTCAAGTTTTCGAATGTTAATGTCTGGCAGAAAGATATCCAGAATGTCAGGTAGTGAGACTCCCAAAGACGATTGTATAAGTCCTTTAATCTGCCTGAATTTTGCCTTTACGACATTTTTGCTCTCTGCCAGGGAAACTGATAAATTTTGAGCGGCTAAGTTTGGAACTCGCATTTGTATTGGTATTTCTATCTCGTCAGCTAGAACAATGACCCCACCCAGCAGCATGCTTACCGATTCTCCTACTTTCAAATTAATTGCGATCGTTACGTTTTTCACGTTAAAGAAATCATCAAGCAAATCCCAGGTAAATTCTGGAAGATCTACTTCAACGGCCACGTCAACCAGGGTAAACAGATCTTCAGCAAGAGTGACTTCAAACTTGTTTATACTGAAGGCGTCGATGTGATCGATTCCTGCTCTTTTGAGATCGAGCTTTGAGCTCCTCCCAGACATAAAATTTTGTGTCATTTTACCAATAAAGCCAACGAGATTGCTCATTTTAATCTTTTTAGGAAGAGATATCACAGGCAAGTTTAATTTTGGAGGCCATTGGAAGTTTATTTTTATTTTGAGAGCAGCAAACTCTAAGATTCCAGTAAGAAAGTACTTTTTGTTCTCAAACAAAATCGACAGGTTTGCAACACGAACAAGATTTAAATTCCAAACGGCATTTGTACTCAGGCTAAAAGAGTTGATTTGTGGTAAGCTAGTCAGGTTTGATGGGAATTCGATGTTTAGTTTGTTCACTGTTGCTGTCACTTTACTGAGCACGTTATGTAACTCCTTTGGTAACTTGGACATTCCATCAATTTTAAGCATGTTATCGAACTGGATCTGAAACCATTTTCCAGTCTGGAGTCTAACAGCTATTGCTTGTTTATTGTGCGGAATTTGAACTTGAAACGGGAACGATATAAATGCTGGGTTTCCAATATTAATGAATCCTGCGACAGATGCTTCTACACTTGAGTTGCCATTCAATGATTTTATAGAAAGGAAGAAGCTAATGTTGCTAACATGAACTGCCATCGGAACATTATCAAACACCTTCCATGCTCTGGTTAAGTCAACTGTTAATGATATATCTATCAGACTATTCAAAGGTCCAGAAAAATTAATCTCAAAGTTCTTCAATTTCCCAGTTAAGCCAAATCCGTAGATGTTTGCAAAATCAAAGTTAGGCAATGAAATTGACTTCCTGGAAAAAGTTTTATCAAGTAAGTGTTTAGTGAATAATTCCATATTTGATAATTCGATAAGGCCGTTAAGTCTCAAGTTATAACCAGACTGATTCCGTTTTCTCGGTACAATAAGTACTAAAGTTTCGTTTGATAATTTTGCAGTGACAGTTAAAGACACTTTGGACTGGTTAACATTGAGCGTAATATTCTCGAGAGAGAATTCCCCACCCATTAGCCAAGGTGATGCTGCAACAACAGTCATCTTAAAATCGGAAACATTTGTGAGTCCGTTGCTTAGTGATAACTCCAGTTCTTGAACTTTCATGTTTATTAGTGCTTGAGATGCTATTCCGGGCAGTTTTAGACCTTGGGAAACGGTAAGAAAATCTTTCAGATAATCGTAAGGTATTGAAACAATAGAATTTTCAGCCTTCATAGTCAAAGCTTCCGACACTTGGGTTGGTATTGTAAACTCAACAGGGACGCTTTTTCCCACGGAAGCTTCATGTCTGAATGCATACCCCACAAGATTTCCCATGGCTTTTATGCGGAGAGACTTGGAAGGCTTTAAACAAACAGCCATCAATATCTTTGGACGCAGTATGCTAAACTTAAGAGCATCGAAAGCGTCCCACCCTGGAATCCTAACATCAGTTTTGATTTTCACTAGCATCTTGTGTTCAAACGTAAACTCAAGGTCACTAATGGAAAGACCAAAAGTTCCAATCCCAACCGAATTTAGAAGTGGAAGACTCAAGTTCGTTCCTACCTGAGATTGGAGCTTGTTTAGGAAAAGCGCAAAATCTGGTATGGTGAGATTTAAGTTGGAGGCCATTCTCACTGTTCCATTCTCTGCCAATGGCCAGGGAAAGTGAAGTTTAACACTGACTGTTCCAACCATCGCTTTAGCTTGATAGAGGTCGGCATTCAGGGGGGTGACGTCTGACAACACAACATTGGTATTCCTTTTTATGGCCTCTTGCAATTCCATTGTCGTGGTAAACACTGCCTGTGGAAGCACCTGCTGGGCCATGGTGAAAAGCTGAAATGAAAACAAATTATGACAACTTTTAATATCTATTAGAACATATATATAGGCATTTTTCGCGGGATTCTTGTATGACGTAAAGCCGGGGACACACTAGGCGATTTTATACGCCGATCGCAACGATTAGCGAAATTCGCTTAGTGTGTCACCTAGTGC
>JAOBYJ020124137.1:0-10186 GCA_025403565.2 Palythoa heliodiscus | reverse complement strand
CCTCCTACTCTTCTCCTGTTTCCTCCTACTCTTCTCCTGTTTCCTCCTACTCTTCTCCTGTTTCCTCCTACTCTTCTTCTGTTTCCTCCTACTCTTCTGCTTCCTCCTACTCTTCTCCTGCTTCCTCATACTCTTCTCCTGTTTCCTCCTACTCTTCTGCTTCCTCCTACTCTTCTCCTGCTTCCTCCTACTCTTCTCCTGCTTCCTCCTACTCTTCTCCTGTTTCCTCTTACTCTTCTGCTTCCTCCTACTCTTCTCCTGCTTCCTCCTACTCTTCTCCTGTTTCCTCCTACTCTTCTCCTGTTTCCTCCTACTCTTCTCCTGTTTCCTCCTACTCTTCTGCTTCCTCCTACTCTTCTTCTGCTTCCTCCTACTCTTCTCCTGCTTCCTCCTACTCTTCTCCTGCTTCCACCTACTCTTCTTCTGTTTGCTCGTACTCTTGTTCTTTTTTCTACTCCTCTTCTGCTTTCTCCTACTCCTCTTCAGCTTCCTCCCACTCCTCTTCTGTTTCCTCCCACTCCTCTGTTTCCTGCTACTTCCTTTCCATTTTCTTCTGCTTCTCCATTGTTCCCTCTTACACCTTATATTACCTGTTCTTCTCCTCCTCCACCTCCTGCTCTTTCTGTTTTCATCTACTTCTCTCCCTACATTTTATTTTTTTCTTCCTCCACTGTTTTGTCCTCCTCACCTTAATCTTACAACAACAACAACAACAACAACATTTTATTTATACCAGAAAGAAATAAAAGAGAAAGTAATACATTAAATTGTACGTTATAAATATGGTATTAGCTGCCTATAATAACCATAGTGGCTAAGAGAATTAGGCAGCTATCTATGAATGCGATAAATAAATAAAAATGACGGTCATATGTAATAAATATAATATATATGGCAAAAGTAACTTAAGAATAGAGATATTTATAAATATTAAACGACAAAATTACAAAAACTCAGGGAAGAAAAACAAGATGAGGAAGAATAGATAGAAAAATAAATAAATAAATGAAATAAAAAAAAATAACAATAATAATTCTTATAAAAAACAATGATATTTACAATACTGGAATAGTGACAAGCAATGGTAAAGCTTAATTTTATAACTCAATGAATAGAGGGTATATGTTGACTTTAGGGTGTACTGTGCTTGTTGTTTTCCTCTCTTATACTGTAAAACTTTATTAATAATATATTGTAAATTACAATATAATAATACATTACTATAATAATAATTTTAAAAACATTTGAGGCATCCTGTTTTAAGCGTTACCTAAAGCAGTTATCTGTGTAAAGGGCAGTTAATGAAGAAATGTCTTAAAATAATTTAAGGTTGGTGAACATCAAATTACCGTGTGTGTGCGTAAGAGGCCTCTGTCTGCTAAAGGTAATGTATTTATATGTGTGATAACTTGCTGTTTCTCTGCTGGTAGACTAAGCTTGCAATAGACACTTTTATCTTACATTAATGGTTTCCTCTCACCTTTCGTGCTGTCGTCAAAATGTATTGGATTATCACAACTGTTATACTGTAATTATTCATTCGAACCAGGATTTTTATATGAAGTCTGCTTTTTTTCTTTGTTTGTAACTTACTTTAGTACAGTAATTTAAAAGATATTCAATATTCACCCTAGCTTTCTTAACTGGTACTGTGTAAGTGTTTTAATACATTGTGTCATAAATTCACCTGTAATAAGTTATGTTTAATTGTTTTGGTTGAACCAGACATAGCAAAGAAAGACATTGACGTTGTAACGGTGCCAGATACAGATTACTGTGTGGTAAGTTTGCTTGCTTTGTTTTGTGTTCAGGAGGATTTTTTCTGAGTGCTGCATGGAAGTACAATATTTCATACTTGTATGTGAATGACAGTCTTAATGCTACAAGCCATTGGGCGTTTAGCAACACTCTTTATGACCAGAATCCCTGCTGCTTCATGAGTCTTGGAGTTTTACCTGTATATGCATTCAGCACTTTATTTCTGTCATATGCAATAACTGTTTGCTTCCAAAGCGATTTTTTTAACTTGTGCAACAATCCATCTCTTGGATTTTTATTGGTAAAAGAAGTTTTTTCCCTTTGTTCGTATAAAGATGTACAAGACAGAAAAAAATTTAATACAATAGCTGCTTCATATGTAAGTGGGAAGATCATTTTCACCGCATGGCTTAAACTCAGTAATAGAAATTAGAGCTCAGGAGCTGTGCATTAGACTGTTTATACCCTGTATTATCATTATTAAAGCAACGACGACTCTCGTTAACAGATGTTTTTCAGCACACTCCTGTCTTGTCAGTGTTTAATGCAGTGCAGAATGAAGTTTACTATATATAACTGAACAATAATCTTACAAAATTCAATAATGGAGGTAATGCGGTAAATGAAAAATCAAAAGGAGAATTGAATATTAAAGTATCTAAAACTTGCTGTTTAGCATGGATTTTTCTCAAAAGATATTACAGTACTGCTTTGATTTTTAGATTGTAGTAGGTAGACGCCCTATCCGTATTAATGGTTAATTTACATACTTTGAACACAGTTAACTAAAAACGTTCTAAAAGAATAAAATTCATTATGTGTCTCTGATTTGTGTATGCAACGTAGCTAGTAATATTAGGGTTTTACTATGGTTTAACCGTAAGTTGTATTCTCCAGGTGGATTGTTCCAAATGATATACCGTTTCTAGATGTTTTGTCCAGAAACTGAATGTGTTCCTATGCTTACAGTCATAATTGTTTGTACCTTCATCTTATGGTAGCTATACATTGTTATTTCTGTCAAGGTGCACGAGCCCAAGCTGAAGGTGGACCTTACGAAATATCTTGATAACCACAAGTTCTGGTGACTATATTTGCATAACTAGACATTAAGTGTTAATATTTTTGCTTTCAGTCATTATACCATAAGTTTTACTGGCGTCTATTCCAAAAACCAATGAAATTTTTTCTGAATATTATTTTCTGGCTTATCAAGACAAAGAATTTACTCACAATTATCGTGTAAATCAGACACACGATTGATATTAAGTACTAATTAAAAATCCAGCACGTTATAGAAAGGTGAAACTTGTCAGTGAACGGATATGAATAAGAGCTCATAACAGAGCAGAATTTGCAACTGTAGACTGCTGTATCGTCCTTTTTGGGACTTGTCAGTACGGCATAAATCACCTGCACGCAATGCTAGTGGTTTATTCGTGCTCAAAACCAGTAACTTAATTCCAAACCAGATGCACATCTGCACACTGACAAGTCAAACAAGGGATTTAGAAAAACTATTCTCTAGTAGGGCACATGGCCAAACCATGTAGAGATATGTTAGAAAATTCAGTCGGATCTGTGTAATATATCTGTGGTCAAAATACTGGAAAATCCAGTAGGTAAATATAGAACAGTATACAACGGATCAAAATTGATCTTGCTGGATATAATATACTAATAAAAATATATAAATATTAAGTACAAATTGAAAATCCAGCATATTGTAAAAAGGAGGAACTTGTCAGTGAACCGATATGAATAAGAGCTCGAAACAAGCCAGCTGTCTACAGTTGCAAATCCTGGCTTGTTCAAAGGTCTTATTCATGTCAGTTCACTGATAAGTTTCTCCTTTTCACTTCAGTTCACAATGTACAACTCGAAACAATAGCAAACTTCAAATCCTACTCTTTAAATCAACTAGCGGCCAGAGAACCTTTTCTTACAGAGCAGTGTCCCTATGGAATGAATTAGATGAAGACCTGAAAAAACCCACCACTGTAGAATCCTTCAAAAATTTGCTAAAAACTAGTCTACTGTAAATACTTACTTAATAACCTATCTGTAACTTGTATCGCCATCGATATGCACCCTCTCAGCCTGTCTTGTCACTTCAGGCAAAAGGTTTTGGAAATTTTTAGGAAAAGCATTGCCCTAAATCTTGAACACAATTTGAAAAACTTTTCCTGTCACCGCTGTAAAGAAATATAATGGAAAACAGCGGTTTGAATTTACAAAACAACATCTTCACTTTGAAAGACCAGGCGCTCGCAAGTTATTTGATGTTGTCGTGTGGAGGAATACGTGATTTGATATCGCTTGCTAATTGGATTTTTCTACTTTCTCCAACAAACAATCGAACTTATGCCGAACACTTTCCGATTCTAAAGCTGCTGTTACACGTTGAAACTTTTAGCTGAAACTTATGCGCAACAATGATGCAAGACCAGTTTTACCAAGAGGTGTTACATGGTGAAACTCTTGTTTTTATCGCCACTGTTATCATTACAACTGTTGCAGAAGTAGAAATGGGTTCTACTTTTAGTAAAACCTGTTGCGCAACAGAAGTTCAAAAAAGTTTCACGAAACCGACCAAGTTACACGGTGCAACGTCTGCTGAAACTTTGTTTTGCATTGTCGTTGCATGCAAGTTTCAGGTAAAAGTTTCAATGTGTAACAACTGCTTTACTTACTTACACTATTTACGTTACTCTACCTACCTAGGTGTTGGCATAGTGTCTATTTTTGCTCTCCAACAGTAGCCACAAAAACGTACTCAACTATTTAATTATTGTTTATTATAGTGTTTTTCAAGGTGGTAATATTACTTTAATAGGTTACAAATCCATAGATTCTGGATTACTTCTCCTTTTTAGTAATAAGTGAAAATTACTTAAAAATAGTGTATAATGATGATGTTGACGACAATGACTGTGATGATGATAATGATGATGAAAATAATGATGATAATTATTATTATTATTATTATTATAATTATTATTATTGTTATTATTATAACAATATTTGTATGTTTGCAGGTTTGATTACTCGTTTGATGAAAGTGCTACTAATGAACTGGTTTACAGGTAAATATCCTGCTTTTGTGTTGAACATCTAGTAGTATTGTAGTAAGACTTTGTTTAATCTGATTTATTAAAATTTTGTGAGTCCTTGATGAGTAGAATCCAGGGCTCTTACAGAGTCGGGAAAACTGGAAAAAGTCTGGAAACTTTCTGAAAAGTATGAAAAAGTCTGGAAATTTTCTGGAAAGTATGAAAAAAGCCTGAAAACTTTCAGAAAAGTATGAAAACGTCTGGAAATTTCCTGAAAAGTATGGAAAAAGTCTGGAAACTTTCTGGAAAGTATGAAAAAAGTCTGGAAATTTTCTGAAAAGTATGGAAAAAGTCTGGAAACTTTCTGGAAAACTGGAAAAAGTCTGGAAATTTTCTGGAAAGTATGAAAAAGTCTGGAAACTTTCTGGAAAGTATGAAAAAAGTCTGGAAACTTTCTGGAAAGTATGGAAAAAGTCTGGAAAGTAGAACAAATGTCTGGAAAAGTCAGGATTTTCTTGGATGTACTTCCAGCGAAGAGAAAAACACCAATTGGATCCTACTAGAATAATTCTTCAGAGATATAGAGGCTCTAAATGTAAAGAGGGATTCCAATGAATTGGCTATCACGCATTTGGTTTCCAAAACTACAACACACAAGACAGACCTGTAATAGAAACATTGTCAGTCTGTAAAACCTTTTTCTAAAACTATTATTTACCTAATTTTGAGTCTGAAAACTTGGGGAAAAGGTCTAGAAATAATCTAGAAAAAGTCTGGAAATTTGTGTTCAAAATCTGTACGAACCCTGAGGAACACTACTGATGACTGCGTGAACAAGCAATCTATTTTTTGTTGTTGACGGTTTTGAGTCTGTAGTATGACTGGGTGTCGATGCTTGGATGCCAGTTTTGTCATGAATCTGCTTGGGTTCTGGGTGTTTTGTATACGATGCAGTAATATTGCTGATGTAAGTTTTCTTTGGGCAAAGGCTTCGAATATTAGTCCAGGACAATTAGAAATAAATAGAAGAGATTCATTCTTGCTTATAATTAACATTCCAAATGTTTATAGTGGTAATTAAGATAATTAAATTTATTCTTACACGATGTGTTGTAGGGTTGGTAACGCTGCAAATTATAACAGCGATTTAGATCGTGTCAAAACTCGTTACGATCTAAACTTTTTTGTGGAAGTTAGTCCCAGTAGGTTGAGATATACAACCACTGTGAAATTCCCTGTTACTTTGTGTCATAACTAGGTACACTGCTAGACCGTTAGTAGACACAATTTTCCACGAGGGGATGGCGACATGTTTTGCATATGGACAGACTGGAAGTGGGAAAACTCATGTGAGTTACAAATTTGAGATTTTCGTAATTAAATGTGGCACGAGTTTCCATAATATTTAGTCTGTGACTTCCTGTATCCCGTACGATTTTATTTCTGAAGTGTGATATATCCAACGTGGCGGATCCCGAGGGCAGTGAGTAGGTAAATGTAGTGTTTCTCGAAATATAATACACCATTTATATCAATATTTATATTTTTGATAGTTTAATTAGTAACAGCTGTTGTAGTTATCACTGTAAAGCCCCTTTTGGGGAGTGTCAATAAAGTTTACCATTACCATTACTATTACAAATTCGTGCTGTGTTTAGCAAGATTGTAACTTTGCTCATCGATAAAGTTATTAGAAAGATATAATTATATAACTTGGCGTTCTCACTTGTACAAGTCCTTTGCTCTGATACTTGCTTCCATACCAACTGGAAGTGGAATTTGATTGGTTTAAAAATATGAAATATAGGGCTTGTGGTACTCCTTAAACTCCTTAAATGCAATTCTCGTTTTCAAGGGCGCTTGAATAAATGAAGGGTCTAGTGCAAAAGTGACGTAAGTGACTTTTGATGAAGTTCTCCGCTCTCCCTACGTTATCCCTATTATCTCTTCATAACTTTTGGGAAAATTTAGCGTTTCGTACAAAGTCACATTGTTCTTGCACTAGACAAAAATGATGTAAGTGAATTTTAATCAAAGTGTCATCTCTCCCTACATTATCCCTATTATCTCTTCATAACCATCAGGAGAATTGAGCATTTCATACAAAGTCACTGAGGTTGTCTTTGCACTACGCTCTGTAGAAATTCAGCTCAGACTGCTTGAAAACATCTTGAATGTCAACTTTACTCAGCAACTTTTGGGGCAACACCGTAGCATAAAATTAAGTACTATACATCTTGTGTCGTTAGTGCTTTGCTTACTAGTACCCTTTTAGTAAAGATATACATGACTGGAAATAGAGTTTCTTTCTTGTAGTAGTACTTCAGATGACGTTTGCAAATAGAAAATACGTTTTATTACACATTGTTACTGACAAGAGCTCCTTGAAAAATTATTATCAAGACCTTAAATACTCTTTGGAAACTCCTTAAGTTTTTTATTTTTTCCTCAGCGCGAACCCTGGAATTAGTATCTACAATTATAGATATTGTTCCCTCACCAAAATGGTGGATAACAATAATCCTTTATTGCGTGCCACTGCATTGTTTCCAACCACGAAATCCATAAAACAAAAGAAAAGAAAATGCTATCTCCCCCAAAAACTTCAATATATTGAGCACTGTTGAATTGCTGAAATAGAGTGAGTAATTATGGACGTCAAACAAACGTCTTTTCTCCATATGGGCAGCTGCTTGAGAATAATAAACCTGTACCAGAAAGATAAAGTGCAGTAGTTGCAGTTAGTCTGCAAGTAACGTTTTGCAAGAAGCAATTTCTTACTAGCGATTTAAACGTCTTGTAATACAATGCGAAATAATCTGACTGTAGACCAATCCTTAGAAGTTACTCAAATATAACTCTATTTTTAAAATCGCTATTGGCACTTTTAGCAGGAAATGGGTTGACTGACAGTCATACATTGGTACTGTATTTTGTCATAGCTCTGTTATTCTCGTATCATTTATTACTTGAAGGTGACATTACAGCGCGTGAGAAACGTCAAATTTTCTAGATATTTTTCATATTTCTTACTCTTCTAACAGACAATGGGTGGAACGTTCAGTGGGAAGAACCAGGATTGTACAAAAGGGATTTATGCTATGGCAGGTAAGAACACAAAAGTCAACGTTTGGCACAGTGGTAAGAGCTCTGCTTTCCAGCCACAAGGTACCAGATTCAAACGTTTTCTCGCCACCAAAGTTTACTCAGCTTTTACTCATACGAGCTTGGTAAAATGAATACCAGCTTCTGCTGGGGGCTGACCTGCGATGGATTAGTGTCTCAATCAGGGGGAGTTAATGACCCTCATCCGCTTAACACTATGGAAACCGGAGATAAGCACTGGTTCCAGTGGGCCAGTTGGGCTCGTAACAGGATTTAGCTAGGTAGGAACATGGGACTCTGAATAGGTATTATTATTACTAATTTGTTTTTTTGACTGATTTAGCTTCTATAGACACTATTACAAGTTAAGGGCTTAATATAATTTTTATTTGTGAGTTTTTCCTGCATGTCACAAGTGATCGAGTCACCATAGGAATGAAAAATGTGATTCGAACAACTCGTAAAAATTTATGAAAAACGATAACAGGCTCTTAACATTTTATTCATTTATTACACACTTTAGGGCAGGGAAAACAACACGCATCTTCCGAAAAATAAACAGATTTGGAGTCATATCTCGTTCAAAAAGAGGCTGCAAAATATTTTTAAATTTCAGGCTAATTATATCTTTGCTATATGTGTTTTTTAGCAAACGATGTGTTTAAATATTTAAAGAACCACAAACACAAGAACAAGGATTTGGTTGTGTCATCGAGTTACTTTGAAATATACGGTAGTAAGGTGTTTGACCTGTTAAACAAACGTAAGAAACTGCGAGTGCTGGAAGATGGACATCAACAGGTCCAGGTTAGTGTTTCAGTAATTCATTTTATCATGAAGATAATAAAATTCACATTGCCTGACGCAACAATGTGATTTTTGCGCCTTTGCAGTTGTTCATGAAAGGAACAGCAACAAAGATTTTATCTTTTAATACTATTTATCTGAGTAATTTTGGTTTGAGGCAGAATATCCCCGTATCATCTAATTTAGACATCTATGGTTGAAGCAGGATATCCCTATATCATCTAATTGAGTCGTCTATTGTTGAAGCAGCATATCCCTGTATCATCTAATTGAGACGTCTATGGTTGAAGCAGGATATCTCTGTATCATCTAACTCAAACATCATGTGGTTGAGGCAGGATATACTTTTATCATCTAACTCAGACTGAGACATCTGTGGTTGATGCATGATATCCTTGTATCATCCAAATTAAACATCTTTGGTTGATGCATGATATCCTTTTATCATCTAACTCGGACTTCTGTGGTTGAAGCAGGATATCCCTATGCCATCTAACTCACACATCTGTGGTTAAGGTACAGTGTTGCTGTATCTTCTAACTCAGACATCTGTGGTTGAGGCAGGATATCCCTATGTCATCCAGTTCAGACGTCTGCGGTTGAGGTACAATGTTCCTGTATCTTCTAACTTAGACGTCTGTGGTTGAGGCAGTATATCCCTATGTCATCTATCTCAGACATCTGTGGTTGAGGCAGGATATCCCTGTGTCATCCAGTTCAGACGTCTGCGGTTGAGGTACAATGTTCCTGTATCTTCTAACTCAGACGTCTGTGGTTGAGGCAGTGTATCCCTATGTCATCTATCTCAAATATCTGTGGTTGAGGTACAGTGTTCCGGTATCTTCTAACTCAGACGTCTGTGGTTGAGGCAGTGTATCCCTATGTCATCTATCTCAGACAACTGTGGTTGAGGTACAGTGTTCCGGTATCTTCTAAGTCTGATGTCTGTAGTTGAGGCAGGATATTCTTGTATCTCCTAACTCAGCCCCAGCTGGGGCAGAATATCCCTATATCATATCTAACTCGGAAAGTTGTGATCGAGGGAGGATATCTATGTATTATTTAACTCAGACTTTCGTGCTAAAAGGAAGATGAACGGCTAGCGTCCAACCAGTACTTTTTGTTTCAGGTTTGTGAGTTGCAAGAAAGAATTGTTAATTCGGTCAATGAAGTATTAAAGTTGATAGAACTTGGAAATAAACTCAGGTTTGTGTTTTAGTGGCTGCCATTATTAAACTTTAACTACTCTACAGAAGTATTCTAATTCAAAATATTTGTTATGGTTAGATAATTCCAGTGATTTGTTACTTCTCATAATAATGTGCTCTAATTATGGAATTGATTATTTCTGTTTTTATTCCGTTCTGATCTTATACGTATCTCCCTAGAACAACTTTGTCGTCAACTCATTAAGATCATTAACTTTTAAAGGAGAGTTTTTCTGAATTTAATTCTTGGGAAAG
>JAOBYJ020123822.1:0-10190 GCA_025403565.2 Palythoa heliodiscus | reverse complement strand
ATAAGCCCCCCTAACAGGTCATTTCAAAAATACAAGCCAAGGCCTTTTTTGGAATTTTACAGTATTACAAATTCATATTCAACTCATTAGCATGTTATCATTATCATGATTATCAATATAACTATTTATCATTATTATCAACAAAATCATCCCATCTCCATCATCATCAAAATTATCGATAATTCTCATTACCATTATTATCATCGTCATCATTATCATCGTCGTCATCATCATCGTCGTCATCATCATCATCGACATTATAATCGTCAGTGTCATCGTTATCATCGTCGCAATCATCATTATCGTCATCATCATTATAATCGTCAGTATCATCGTTATCTTCGTCATCATCATCATCATCCTTATAATCGTCAGTGTCATCGTTATCATCGACGTCATCATCATTATAATCGTCAGTGTCATCATTATAATCGTCAATGTCAATGTCATCGTTATCATCATTATCATTGTCATCATCATTATAATCGACAGGATCATCGTTATCATCGTCGTCATCATCATCATCATCATAATCGTCAGTGCCATCGTTATCATCGTCGCAATCATCATTATCGTCATCATCATTATAATCGTCAGTGTCATCGTTATCATCGTCGCAATCATCATCGACGTCATCATCATTATAATCGTCAGTGTCATCATTATAATCGTCAATGTCATCGTTATCATCATTATCATTGTCATCATCATTATAATCGACAGGATCATCGTTATCATCGTCGTCATCATCATCATCATTATAATCGTCAGTGCCATCGTTATCATCGTCACCATCATCGTTATCATCAATGTCATCATCATCATCAACAACAACATCATGTACACAATTGCAACTTACTAGTCCAACTCCTAACACCAGGAAGCCAACTGACTTCATGGCAAGAACTCTTGTACTTTCTTCTTTTTCTTCATCGGAATCACTCTAAATTAAAGGTAGTTTACAGCAGAGAAAGTTTCTACTTAGATCAGGACATAATTAATATGATAAAAATGTTTAAATACTTTAAAAATATTTTGTGAGAAATACAAATGAAGCAATGGAAAGTGACCGTGTCAGAGGAAGACATTAGTCACAGCAGCAAACAAAACAAAACCATTAGTGGTATTAGCCATTATTATTTATTTTTTATGGTTAGCTAAAGGGACACAAACAAAAAAATTATTTTGCGTTCTCTCTTCACATTAGGATGCCATTTCAAGAAACATATCCAGTCACACTCAGTTATGTCCCAATTAACTCACTTCAGAAGATAAAAGCAGTCATCTCAAAGTATGTGATTTTTGTTGCAGGGATAAATCCACGGCTTAGTGTAACTGGGGCACACCCAGGATTTGGTGAAAGGGTAATTCATTAGATCCAAACACAGAGGGTTTAGGAAGATTTTTGGCAAACTTCACCGGAGACCTTTGACAGAAAACTTAAGACATGGTGGTTAAAAACGAATTTCACGCATTTTAGGGGCTTTGTTCACTTTTATTAATTAGTTGTGGAAATATGATGGTATTTCATTTTACATTTCGCATCAGAAAATACATGTCATATTAAAAATGGTTTTCATTCCTGTTTTAGGGTTGACTGAATCCCTCATCAAGCTTTGTCTCACTATAACGCTGGGCCTCTTTCTCGTTAACTGGGGAAAATGTCAATGATTATCAACAATAATTGGCAGAGAACTATTTGGGAAAATCAGATGAGATTAGAGTATAGAGCTTATTTAATCTTTAGTTTTCAGTACTAAGGATTATTCCATTGTATTACTTAATAGTTCGATTATTTAGGTGAGACTTTATAGTTAGTTCCTAGAGATGAGCAAAAAGCAAAATACGTTGTCCATTCACCAGGGTCGGCAAGGGGGAGAAGTGGTATACCAATATACCCTAAAAAAATTGCCAAAATACCCAACATTCCTTCCAATATACCCAAAATTAATCGAAGCGTTGTATACCCGAAATTTGCACGCGATATACCAAAAATACTCATAATTAAGCTAAAATATACTGTATACTCGATTTGAAAAGACCCTGTATACTATATACCCCCAAACCCTGGCCGACCCTGATTCACGTTGTGAATCATCTTCAGTCAATAAAAAGAAAATTATTAAAGGATAATTGTTAAACTCCACGTTCATAGAAATTCAAGAAGATTTCAATAATTTAATAAGGAAAAAACCGAAAAAAGTTAAAGTAGAGCTGAACGCTAAAATTGACTTTACATCTTTTTTTTTTTTTTTTACCAACTTTATTGAGCTTCTTGTTAGCCCAAACGGGTTAGCACGAACGGGAACAAATTCCCATGCAAGGTGCCACCCTACCGTTGGATCATTGAGGCATAGTAGAACTATATGACGTTTTCTTAGCCTGTTAGCCAAACTGTTCAGAAAAAGTTGAGGTTTTGTAACAAATCGACAAGATTTGATGCTAGCGGTTGTTTTTAAAATATATGACGTAGGTTGCGATGTTTGAAAGACTAAAGAGAGAAAAAAAACAAGGTTTACGGTGCCGCTTTTGGCTGTTCTCCTCCCAGATACGTTGGTTTGAACTGGTATGGTGGAAACTCCCCTCTGTTTGATCGCCGTGCAGCCATGTTTAAGCTCTGAATATCGTAACCTACGTCATATCATCCGACTTGAATACCGATGAAAATTTCAATAACGACTACGGTATTGAGCCCCTTCTAGAGTCTAGAGACTCTTCTGCGTTTCCACATTTAATTTCTCGATGTAATTCTACTTAAATTTTTAAAAACATTCAGAGTAGATCTACCATACTAATAGAGTAGTTTTAATGTTCAGTTCCCCTTTAATTGACTGTCTCAGAACCTTTTTATTTCTAAATGTAATTTCTTATTCTCTTAAATTTTTTTGTTTCAAGTCCATTTTAGATTTTAATGATTGTAAATTGTTTTGTTGTAGATGTCAGTTAAAAATTGTATATTTTATATGTATTTATATTACAGACAGCGGATTTCGTTCGAGTGTCCAAAAAAAGTCATTTGTTGTCTTTCCAATGTTTTGGCTACGATCTGTGATTGGCCAACTCTAGGTACTTTAAGTTGTGATTGGTCAGTAAAGACAAGACAAGACAGGAGCATTCAAATTGTTGTATTATTTTCACTGTTCCGGGTTTTAAAGAAACGTAGTTCTCTTTCAAAGTTCTTCTTATTTAAAGTTATTCTTTAGACCTTCTGAAATGGAAAAGGTGCATTCTGTACACGTTTGGTTTTTGCCGACTTGTCTAGAGTTCTCACGGATGCCAGACGTTGAAATTCAAGACGGACTTTATTGATCATGCACACGCGTAATAAGACTAACGATATCACATTGTATAAGCAGAATCGCAAAATAAAAACTTAATGTATAATTTAAAATTTGCCAAAGATATTTAGCACTTACAGAAATCAAGCACTTTTAAACAGTAGTTTAAATTAAGTACTTTCACTTGAGTCCTTGAATTCTTAATTTAAATTTAAGCACTTTCAAGTTATGTCTTATGTTTAACTTTGCTATTTTCAGTTAACATTCAAACAAAACCACATTAAGCGGTCTAACAGATGTTTAAGCACATTTTATTAGCCTTGACACTCACCTCTTCACTGACCGTAAAAGACTCCCGAGGAGCAGGGGTCTGTTCTGGCTGCAGTTTTGAAGTACAAGTGTAAGCTTGTTAGCGACTTACTATCGTTGCTGCGACAGCAAGCCTGGAGTGACTCAATTCTCGAGCGTTTATTTTACAATTTGATTTATGCGCAAATTACTTTACAATGCATTATAAGTAATGATCCGAGTAAGAAGAAAAGAGATTAACGGCAATGGAATGCAGAAAGGTGCTAATTGCGATACTGTTAAACCGTTAGTCTCATTGGCTAAACTTTGCTAATTTCTTTCTTTCCAGTTCAGTCATTCATTCCCTTCTCGTTGAAACATTATTGTTTTTAAATTTAAAAAATATTCCATGTGGGGAACATCAAAAATCAAAACGTTTTCTTGGCTTTTGTTTTGGAGTCTTATGATTGGATAAACTATTGTAGCACAAAAGACACATTGCTTTAAAATAAACTTTCATTGCATTTTACTTTAAAATCATAATGTAAACAGGTTGATGCATTCTCAGTATGAAAATCTAAACATTCTGACGTGGGAAAAGTAAAATGGCGCAGAACAATAGGATGCACTTTAGTTCTTACTCGGACCATTACTTAATAGCTGATGCTTGATTTGTAAATCTGCCAGTTTCTGTGGAAGTTACTCTGTTGCATTTTTCCAGGGTAAATGCTATTTGAATTAGCAAGTATATGAGATGACTTGCAGCAATCATAAAGTGCAGTTAACAGCGTGATCTGACAGCCTGTTAAGTTAATTGTTAAATAAAGCCGTGAAATAGATTAGTGGATTACAATTGCAAGTATCAAGCTTGGAATCAACACAACACAAAATCTTTGTAACCATTTGTCTATTCTAAAAAAAAAGAGCTGCGCTGATCACTGCCTCAAACTAATGAGGTAGCGTTGCTCAATGAAGTCAAACCGAAAGTATACACCTATATAGGGACCGCTATACGGGCCATGCGTGACCTCGGAGCAAAGCCTCAACGAGGGAGGAAAACCGGAAATCGACAAATCTCAGCCCACCAGGGGACCCCAGGATTCGATCCTGTGTGGTAGAGGTGGGAGGCGCGATTGATCACCGCTAGGCCAACCTGACTTCTCTTTCGTGCAAGTAATCTCAAAGGGTATTATATGAAAAACCTAGCAATATGTGGAGTGGCTTTTTCTGCCTGACTTGGTTGTTCACGTATCTTCCTATACACTTCTGACCTCTTGATTAAATTTCAAACAAAACATGCCATCATTCTCTCAGTTTCTTCAACTGCTTCCACGAAGGGCTAACCGCTCGTAACGTCAGTAACATCTTACCTCACGCGTGATGAAAATTTATTCATAAACTTTTGCTTAATTGCCGACGCAATCAACAGTCCTTTTAAAAACAACAAGAATATTACCGGCTCATAAAAGTAATTTGCTTTTGCTTTTTCAATACTCAAATTAGATTCTCATATACTGGTCTTTGCTCTAATATCTGCAAATGGTTAGACCTTCGCGTCCTCTCGGATAAGGACGTTAAACCGTAGGTCCAGTATCTCGATCCTTCTATCGAGGGACTTAAAAAAAACCACACACTTGTCGCAAAGAGTAGGGTAGTGATCCCGGTGTTGTGGCCTGTTTTTGTTTCTTGGACTGAGGGCAGTTCTTATCGGCTACCAATTGAGCCTTAACATGTGAGCCGCTTAAGCGGATTTTCTAAGACCCTCAACTGTCTGACCTTGTATATACTTGTAAACAGGTTCTAAAAAGCCCCTGGGGGAAAACTTGTATATATATAATATCATAGCTAAATTAACTTTCACTTTATTCTATTCGGGTTAAATCGCCTAAAAACTACTATTTGCCTATAAATATAGCAAAATTACTCAATTCTGATTGGCTAAAGGCAGTGCACTAGTACTGTTTTTTGTAAACAGAGCAAAAAGAGTTACTTCAGTGCAAAATAGTTAATTTAGTGCAATTTACTCACAGAATTGTCGCTTTTGATTGGCTTCTAAACAATAGAGTTTGGTAAGAACCAATGAAATCTTTTGTTTTGGTAGCGCAATACTTAAAAAGATGAGTTACAAAATTGTCGTCCAAAGCAGAACAGGCGCAGCAATTTTGTTGTGTATATCATTAAAAAGTTATCACATAACTTTCCTTGTTCAATTTGGAAATAATTTACATTCATGTGTTTTTCAAAAAGCTCAAATTCCAACAGCCTGTTTTTGATACTTTTTGAAAACCCCTTAATTTCCAAATTGAACTCGAGGTCGTGTAATTACAGTTACAAAAAGTACATTTCTAAAACGTAGATACGTCATTGGATTTCTTGCTTACCGCTGCATCCAGATCCGTCTTATCCTTCTTTTCATCCTTGGGAATAATTGGGTCAGTTTCAGAAGGCTCCTTCTTTTTAAGACCTTTGCCCATATGCCACGCCTTGAAATATTTCTTTTGAAGACCTCCAGCTGTCAGGTTTACAATTTAGGACACATTCAACATACAGCATACATACAATAGACCTTTTTCATAAGTGGCGGCAATTTTATTATATACTTTTGTCTACATTAAAATTAGCCTTACCAGCCTCGTTTGGGGTAACATATGCTTTTGAAAGTTTTACTCAAAAACGAGGCTAGTAGGGCTAATTTGAATAACGACAAAAGAATATCAAAATCGCCGCCATTTATGAAAAAGATTTGTACACACGAAAAAACTTTATTGCATTTTGGATTTAAAGTGGTTATACGACATGAAAACAAAATTTGCGATAAAATGCCAGAAAAAAAATCTTATAACACAAATTTAGGGGTTTGATGGCAAGAAGGGATGTTTTGCCCGCAAGATTTTGGCACGAAAGTTGGGCTTTTACTTCGTGTAGAAGAAACAGATCTTTCAAACAATCAAAAGAAAGATCTTTCAGCCCATCACAAACCTTGTTTAATTCTGTGTCCTCTACCCGAAGTAACAGCCGAAAGTTGCAATAATTGCCTCCAAATATGCGACATTTTTGAGCGCGGTCAAAAGAGTATGTTACGTCAGTTGTACTCGCTCCACGCGCACAGTCAAGAAAAAAAAGAAAAAACGATAAGAGTCAAATGAAAAAAGCGGTAAATTCAAATGCTGGTAGTGGGAAATACTGCTTAGCTGGATGTCCTAATAAAATAAACAGCAAAAATAAAAGTTCCGAAAAAATCAATTGACATCATTCTTCACAAGACCCCTGTTTCGCCAAATTTCCAAAAAATCGCCTTAAAAAACGGGTTTTCGGAAAAAATTTCCCCCATTGCAGTGATGTGCTGGTATGTTATAATTTGCATTTGGAATGCCAATAACTTTAATTGCATGTCACTCATAACTATAGAGTAACTATTTTTCTATACAGGAAGGCAACATCAAACTTTTGATGCAAAATAAATTAAATATGGCGAATGCTACTGTCAAATCTGCTTCTTATAATTCATTTGGATTTTTACTAAGGGTACCTAATCAATATTTCGTAAAATCGCGAAAACAAGCCCATGGGCTTCTTTTCTTTTTAAGGCCCTTCGATGGGCTTGTTTTCTGACCGATTACAAGCACAAATTATACAAAAACGTTAACTTCAGTAAACCTCGAAAGAGAAACAAAAAGTAGAACGTTGAAAACGACGACAGACATGAGTCACGAGATCCTTCGTCTGACCTTCACAATGACTTAAGATGGCTAATATTAAATGATGAAAATCATAAACTATTGACCGTTTCTGTTTCTCTGCCATTCTTTTAGGCAAATAGCTACTGTTTCGAAAAGAAGCCCATACTATCTCGAAAAGAAGTCCAGTCGAGATGGGCTTCTTTTCGAGATTATTTTTGCAAACTCAACTCGGTACTGTAGTGAATGCTTTAAGTGCCAAAAAATGGAGGCGTTAAAATAAACGGGTTACTGCGAGGACACTCGAACCGTGAATACTCAGGACTTTTTTTATGCTAACCAATCAGGAGCTGACTTGAAAAAAAAACGATTCTAAACTTTTCGCGCCTTCGCTGTGATTGGATAATGGCGTAAAAAACAGTTCACCTAATCTTCTATTAGTGAGTGCTTATTGGACAATCACAAAAAAGCCCGAAAAACAGTCGTAAGTGTTCACGGTTCGAGTGTCCTCACAGTAAGGGTGTTAGTGAGAAATTTCTCGGAAATCTAATAAATGGGGGAGGTTTCGGTACATGGATGCTTGTTGTGAAATGTGAAAAAAAAACCTAAAAATACCGATGGGCAAAAATTTTCGACCCTAAAAAAATAGTTCATAGCGTGGAAAGATTTTTGTGTTGGATGGTTTTAATAAGGACAGGAGAAAACCAAAAAAATAAAACTTGCTTGTTCAGCGCCCCTAAAAATACTATTTTTCTAAAATAACCTTAACTTTCTCTGAAAATCCTGGGCACAAAATACCAAATTGCCAATTTTGACCGACCGGTAAAAAATACAAGCATCCCTACCATAATACAAGGAGTGGCCCCCAGGGCACAATATAAGGAGCACCTCTGGGGCACAATATAGGGAGTATTCCCCGGGGCACAATATAGGGAGTATCCCACGGGACACAATATAAGGAGTACCCCCGGGGCACAATATAAAGAGTAACTCCTAGGGCACAATACAGGGAATATCCCCCAGGGCACAAAATATGGAGTACCCCGGGGCACAATATATGAAGTATCCCCCGGGGCAACGTAAGTTGTATTAATTTTGTTTTTGGGACAACATTGTCATAGAGTTCACAAAACAAGACGCAGTGAAAAAAAATAAATTCTTCTTATCGACTTACTCTTGGCTGCTTGGCCACCTTCTGGAGCTGCAGAGTCGGGGTCATCACCTGTTTCTGCCGTTGCCTTGGGGACTGGTGGGGAGGCAGTGCGTTTTGACAGTAGCAGCATATGGTGGAGAACTTTCCTCTGGATGCTGCAGGTTGATAAATGCGAGTAGAAACACCGAGAGTCAGCAGAAAGTAAGCTTGTTCCTAATTTTTTCCTTGATAATCGCTATCACCATATATCTTCTTTATGACAATCACAATTATCACTAACATCATCATCATCATCATCACAATCACCATGACTAAGTATCATCATTTTTGATCATTATTCTATGCAAAAACACAATGTTGTAATGATCATCAGCATCTACGAACATTCTACTATAATCATCACTCAGAAATCAGCACCTCCATTATCACATGAATTCACCATCATCATCATTACATTTTATATACTTTGACACTATTATCACTATTACCACCGTCACTATCATCATCATCATCCTATTTGTTAAAAATATAAAATAGATTTTACGGTTTTCACGTACTAAAAGTTAAAACGATCATAAAATGACTATTTCTTATTACAATTTAATTATCAGTACTTCCATCATCACCTAAAGTTATTGCTGTTTTATTTTGAGCGGGCAGGTTTATATGTATTTAACAGCAATTTAATTCAGTACAATTCAAACAAAAATTATACAGAACTATGATTTTAATTTCAAAGTATTGAAAAACCTATACACTGTACTGAGAACTTACTGTTGCTGTCTGTGTCGCTCTGCTCTTCGCTGTGCTTCTTTGCTGTCATAAGCCTGACAAAAAATTTGTCTTGTCATCACTTAAGGTTTTCGTAACTACGTGCTAACTTCAATAACTGGTACATGCTTCGCGTGTGTCTAGTATCGTGTTAAATTGGATATCCATGGAAAATTGGAAAAGAAAGATGAGATGAAAATTTCCAGGGCATTTCCAAGCATTTCCAGTGCCTCAAAAAACTCCACTTTTATCCAGGATCTCGAGGGCCCAAACGAACCCTGGAAAAGTAAACAGTCACTGAGGTTGCAAATACGAAATATGTTGTAACATTGGGGAATCGCTTATTCTCGATTGGTTATCCAATTCGTCCTGACGAACGAAGGACTGTAGACTAAACCGATCTTTCTTCACAGATTGTGTTTAGTATTATACTAGGTTCGCCTACAATAGTGACAGATCCTTTGTGTTTGTTTTCTCTTTTGATTGGTACACTAATCATATCTCTTAACTACCAGCGGGGGAAATAATTGTTTCTCAATTCAGCCATAATGATGCCAAATGCGATATCTTCACATACTGAAAAGGACCGGCAAATCACTTGTCAATCGATCATTTCACAGATATTTTATGAAAGGAAAGATGTTTCTAGAAACGCACACTTTGTGTCAACAAAAAGGGTACTTAAAGCTATTTTGTGACTTACAAGTATTTTTCCATTGCTACTGAAAGTACTGAAAAAACATAAAATGAATAAAAGTGAATATAATCTACATATAATTTGTTATAATGTTTCAAAAAGACCTAATGCAACTTACCAAAAAGACAAGGTAAACTACTTACCAAGAAAGCAAGGTACGCTATTTACCAAGAAGGCAAGGTAAGCTACTTACTAAGAAAGTAAGGTACACTACTTACCAAGAGGTCACTAACTAAGAAGCAAAGGTAAGCTACTTACTAAGAAAGCAAGGTACGCTACTTACCAAGAAAGCAAGGTACGCTACTTACCAAGAAAGCAAGGTACGC
>JAOBYJ020123718.1:0-10191 GCA_025403565.2 Palythoa heliodiscus | reverse complement strand
ATGTTCGCAGTGGCACCAGATGGGAGGGAGATAGAGATGAATGTTCGCAGTGGCGCCAGATGGGAGGGAGATAGAGAAGAATGTTCGCAGTGGCGCCAGATGGGAGGGAGATAGAGATGAATGTTCGCAGTGGCACTAGATATGAGGGAGATAGAGATGAATGTTTGCAGTGGCACCAGATGGGGAGAGATAGAGATGAATGTTCGCAGTGGCACCACATGGGAGGGGAATGTTCGAAGGCTTGTTCTCCGACACAACAAGTTGACGACCCCAGATAGAAACATATTCATCCAAACTAGAATTTTTCGGAAAATCAGCGCGACTCGACGAAAAAAACTTTTAAATACGGTTTCCACACCCTTTTGGATTTTATTTAAAAAAGATTGATTTCTGGGTTTAGTTCCCTTTTAAGGAAAAAATGTTTAACATTATACACTTATTGATTGTTTCCCCAGAATCTAAATTAGAATGAAAACAAAACAGATGTTTCCCGAGGGAGCAGTCATTTGAAGTGTTTTGTTATTTAGCATAAACAAAATAAGCCATAATTATTAAATTTTCCCGCTCTCAAACGTGACGCGCGACAACAATGTTCACCGGTTGGTCAATAATTTTCGAGATGTTGACCAGCTGGGTAACATTTGAATTGAACTCATCCACGTGACGTCAATTTAGCCAATGAGAGCGCGTATTCAAGTCGAAAACGCACTAGCTATATAACAATTATACATTAAGCATATTTTTATTGTACTTTTAATATGTTTTAAGGTATGCCTGTAACAAAAGAAAATTTTCATATCATTAGCTTGTATTTTTTATATAAGGCAATTTGTAAGTAGTTAGTTTGCCGTGCGTTTTTTATGGATTTTTATGATTTTTTGTATAGGTATAAATTTGAACAAAAAAATCAAAGTCAAATTTTCCGTAGTGGACTGCCTAAAGTGAGTAAAATTCTCTAGGCAGTGTGCTTGTACCCGAAACTAAGTGTGTGAGAGATGACAACAATTCCATCAAATAATATCTTTATTGAAAATACCAGAATCACATAAAGTGGTTTACACGAGGGTCCTCCTAGAAAGGTAGGGTTTACTAGAAAATAAATTGTTAATTTGCCTTTAACACACAATGTACATATTCCAAAAGACTGTTAAGAATAAATGTCGGAAACGGAAAACGACGTGAAGGTCAGGAGGGCAGATATGCAATACCGCCTTTTTATAATGCTGAGATTGCTTTTTAAATTGAGGCCTAGACTTGATAACAAAAAGTTAAAAAAAATAAGCCGACATTATTATGATATACAACAACTAACCTACAAGGTTTTTCGTTTCTGTTTTTATTATATTTAAAGATTTCTATAATGAGGCTCATTGACCAGGTAGTAATCATTCTGAAAAACTAGCTGGTTTGGCTCACAACCACGACTTAATTTAGTTCTATCATTTGCTCTTACGGCTAAATACAGGCTTTGCCTCGATGAACACATCATGAACGTTTTTCAATGTTTATCATATCTTAATACAATTAATAGCAGTATGATTCATTATAAGTCATTTTCATAAGACCTACGTTTGTACATTTTGTTGCTTTGTTGTATAAAACTAAAGAACATATATTATATAAAATTAAAAAATACAGTCTTCAAAATCGATTAAATATCAAGCCATTACAATCAGTTAAAATAACGATTATATGTAAGATAGACATATTAATAATAAACGTAGTTTAGAAACATAAAGAAAATGAAGATTCTTTTTACTACCAAACCGAGCACTTCTCCTCTTTGTTCATTGGAGCATTAGGAGGGCAATGGAATGCATCTGAAAATTCCGCCATGTTGGACAGGGAGCCAATAACCCTACGAAAGTAGTAACGTGAACAAATTAACTGTGTAAAAGATACACGAAAATAAAATAAACCGACGGCAGGTACATCCCCGGACAGAGAGAGAAAAGGAATAAGATAATAATAATAGTAATAACAACAACAATGATAACATCAACAACAATAACAATAACAAAAACAACTCACTGAGTTGAAAGAAACTATATGCACATAAACGTGAGGCTACTAACAGTCGATCTATAATTGAAGCATTACAATTTCCTATTGTCCCACCAGATACCAGTGTTAGGGTTTATTTATACTATGCAATTAACCTTAATCTATAAAACCTTTGTTCCAGTTTCATTCGGCACTGTTGAAGTAAGATGTGGTGACATCTTAATCATGGCTGTTTTGAAACTGTAAAACATTAACCCTTAAAGATAAGGAGGAAAATCGTGACATTAACGTATAAGGGAGGAGGGGGAGAGGGGCCAGTGGGGTTATTTGGATAACACTTCCGCAAGATTTTCCATATTATTTGCCTAACTGAATTGAAATTTGGCACGAACAACATTTATCATCTAAGCTTTAATTTGGTTACCCAAATGTTTGCTGTTATTTGGTTTCCATGGAAACAAAGCCGCCTTTTTAGTCGCCATTTTGTCCGCCGTCTTAGATCGCCAAATTTTAAAATAGTTCCAATTCTCATTAAAACAAGTAAGAATTAATTAATTACTCTGTTTGGGAGTCTTATAAAGTGGAACTAGCTTTAATAAACAAAAGAGAAATATTTTTCAGCTAATTTTGACAATGAAAGCTATGCCAAGGCCAACTCGTAGATATAAAGATACTTAGGTTCTTGATTCAAAGTGCACGTTTACGGGTATCGATTCAACGAAATTTTAGAATTCAAAGTTGCGTAACACCAGTGTGTTCTTTTAAGATATAATAAATTGATGCCGGATGCGGTAGTCGATGATTGATTGAGATAGAGTTTACTCAGTGTTTGGAGCATGCAAGGCTTGACCTCAATTTTTCCTTGGATCTCTACTTCCAAATCCAAAAGCTAGAAAATGCCTCTCGAAGACAAAATGGTAGGGAGATATAAACTAACAAGAATCGAGCGGAAAATCGCTGAACTGAAATTCCAAGGCAATCGATTACATCAGTACACGTGAGAGATCGCGTGAGCATGAGACGTATCCAAGCTCCAAGTCATATAGAGCCCTCCCATAAAACACTTTCTTGTAAATACGTATTAGCATAAGCTAAAATGGGAGTCAAATAAACCTGAGGAAAGAAAAGAAATTGAATCTGGAACATATCTAATCGAAAACCGAACTCTAGATGACTTGAAGTTAGTTACGAAGAGAAAATAAAGTCCCACATGCGTAACAAAACCAATTCCCTTTGATTTTATATCACTTGATCAAAGTCATTTGATGACGTAGTGCTGACGCAGGTGTGATTTAGTGATCGAGTGATCCGGTGGTAAGTGCCCACTATACCTCGTTTCTATGCCTTCGGCATATCCACCAGTTAAAAAGTGAAATTTCAAAAAGTAAAATTTAATTTGCATAACTTTTATGCACAAATTATGTATGATTTCTTTTAACAGCATAAGAAAGTGTCTTATTTATCAGACTAGAGTTGCTAAATGTTTCATAGCTAAAAACGCCAATTAATTTGATTGAAAAACCATTTGGGGATGAAGAGTAGGGGGTGGCGGGTGGTGGAAGGGGGGAAGTTCCAAATGATTCCCCTGTTGCACGTTTAAGAGTTAACTAAAGTCGCAACATTAATAATAAAAAGAAGAGTTATAGAAATAATGTATAATAATAATGATAATAATTGCCATGACAAAAACAACAAAGTAGAAATTATAATCTTATTTACAAAGTAGAAATAATAATAATAATAATAAAAATTATTTTAATAATAAAACACAGCCATGAAATAGATTTTTTAATCTTATAAGACCTAAAACTTAGAAGTTGCTTGACGTTTCGACGTCTTAACAGCGTTATTATGGAGCCAAAATTGCTCGACATTTTAAAACTATGCTTAATATAACAATCTTAATGATATGTTAAGTTAAAACTATGTAATGACGTAGGGTAGATGCAAATTAAGATTGAAAAAGTGTACAAGAAATGATAGTAAATGGCTGTGCGTTTGAGTTCGGGTATAAGCTACAGGTTTTGTGCATGAATAAACTCAATGGCATTCGTGCTGGTGTTTAATTTTCTTGCTACACTGTCTTGACGAGACCCAAGAAGTACAAAACAGCTGTCTACGATTGCAAATCCTGTCGTATTCTGGGCTCTTATTCATATCGGTTTACTGATAAGTTTCTCTTTTGTGTAGTACATCAGTTATGCAATCAATTGCATCTGTATTTCTACATTTGAATGACAGGTCTTCACAAATTCTAAGCTAGCGTAATTTTGTATACGTCTTTGCAACAGTCTATTTTTTTCATAATAATTTATTGATAATTTTTTCACCTCGAATACTTAGAAAATTGTAGAAGGACAATAGAAGATTATATCAGTTATTATCGTTATACCTCGCAGGCTGTGCTTTTATCCAATATACTGAAACGCTACCCGACGTTTTCCCCTGCTCCGTCTGGTGGGAAAGGAGAGGATTGGGGTATGAAGAGAAAGGAGAGATTGGGGGAGGGGCGAGCTGCAGGTTCTTTAGGCACAAGTTTTGCGTGCTTTGAAGTCAAAACTAAATTTCAGTGACTTTTCTTAAAATTTCATTGCAAATCTTTCCTTGATATTTTTGGATTACCGTGACCCCATTAGTTGCCATGACTTTAGTTTGTGACATTTCATCTGTGGTGGTGTTTTCTGGTCTTTATCATCTATCATTGGTTCGGTAAACGTTATATGTTTTCTTAATCAATTAAAGATTGCATTGCATCGTGGGAGTTTTGTTGAAAACAATAAAATGTAAAACTTAAGCGGAAACTTGGCCATCTTTACATAAAGAACGCGGTCGACTTTCCTCTAATCTGTGTAGGGTTAGCTTTAGATACCCATAAAACGGAGCACAGACAGAGGAAGGTGAGTAAACTACGCACCGAGAGCCACACGTTTATCAGTGTCACATAAGATACTGCCACGTGTTACCCTCATAAAATAAGGTCCCTTTACCTTTAACATTTAAAGTATTACTACACACGAAAAAAAATTGGTCATTAATACCTGAATTTTCCAGGACTGTGTACACCAGTTTCTATTCGTCGAAATAAGGCAGCTTCTCTTAAATTACTGCACCAAATCTGTAAAAACGTCAAGAAAGGAAAACATATATTGGCTTATCTTACTTTTAATGAACATATCTCAGCTCCACTAGACAGCAGACAAAGCATATCTCATCAGGTTTATTTTGGCAGTGTAGTTCAGCTCCGGATTTGGAACAAGTCGATACAATTCGCTACACTATAAATAGCACCCACTCAATCCGATACAAGATACGGAGCTCATGCAGTACCGCAATTCTCTGAGGTTTAGAGGACTAACACTTTTGTTACAGAGCTGTTCCGAAAGCTATGTACCATACGTGTTCCTTGATTGACTTCGTTGATGAGGTGTGTAATTCTGCTTGCCGACATTTGCAAACCTGGTAAGGCCAGTAGTTTCTTTTTGTGTACCCTGACGATTTTCTAATTTTCAAACAAAAGAAAAAGATAGTAACAGCAATATGCTGGAGCCGACCTAGAATCTGCTATACACAATTTTGTAATTGCTAACTACCAATAATACTTTGCGTTAGGCTGGGACTCAGGCCCTGCTAGTTCCGTGCCTCAAAAATATCAGTTTTTGTCAAATTCGTTCAATAGATTCACTCAACCACCAGAAATTACATATTTTGACTCCACTGCACAACAGGAAAAACAAAAACTAGCAATATATGCAAAACGCCAACTAAATCTTTATGTAAATTTGCGTTAACTTCAGTCAGTAATAAGTAATCAGGAAATGTAATCAATATTCCTCTGTGGAGATTATTATAAGATTTCGCCCCTCGAAAGTCAAATGGTCGTTGTCCTGTCTTTAACCTAAATTTGGGTAAATTTAATTCATCTCTTTTCCTAGTATTTTTCTCATGAATCTTTGAACGCTGAATAAATTTTCCACTAAGATAACTAGGTATCTGCTCATGAATGTACATGTACATACAAGTTGAAACAGTTTTCACAATGTTTGTTGTAATTAAGATGACAGTCAATGTATACTCCCAAATCTTTAGCAACGGTGGTAGGCTTGACCTGTTTTTCAAACAAAATTACAGTTGGTATAGTTGATATATTTCTGGTAAGCTGCGGAACACCAACAACGAGAAATTTTGTCTTGTCAGGGTTGACTAAAAGAGAATGTGCGTAACACCATCTTGATGCATCCCTGAGGTCTTGGTTAACAGCAGAAACGGCACCTGAGAGTTGACTTGAAGGAAGTGCCATGAAAATTTTTGTGTCGTCCACATAGCCCAAAGCTCTACCGTGCTTTATAGGGGCTTGAAGAAGGTCATGACGTATAAAGTAACCAGCACGGTTCCTAAGATAGACCTTTGCGGTACCCCTACTGTCAAAGGTAATGGCTCTGATAACGTATCCTCGATCTTGACAGCTTGTTTACCTTGCGATAAGTAACTTTCAAACCAAGCGCACGCAGCATCTGAAACACCTATTTTATGATGTTTGCACATCATTAAATCATGGCGGATGCTGTTGAAAGCTTTCGACATGTCCAACAAAACGATTACAGATATTTTCTTGTCGTCCATATTCTTTAACATTTCGTCAGTATAGTGCAGCAAAGCCGTCTTGGTAGAACGAAGTTTTTTGTTCCCACTTTGTGAATGATGTATAATACTATTAGAATCCAGGACCTCAATAAATTGAGAGTGTGCAGATCTTTCGCATACTTTGGATACCATAGGTAACAAGCTCCCTTTAAAGATCATATTAATATAAGGCATATCCCGAAACGAGGAAATATGGTTTCATCCTTAAATTGTTCTATATTGCAATGTGATTATTCATATTTTATTCCTTTAGCTTATTTCTACAGATTAGACATTGTTATAGGAGAAAAGTAAAGTTTAGCTTCATTTCACTCTTGCATAATTCAAGAAAAAGTGACAAGTTACCCTATTAACATTATTAATTTTACGGCAATTACGACACTTTTCACGTTATAGTTACATGCTTCAGCAAGTACTACTGTCATCATCAGAATAGCAATAGGTGCAGATCTTGAAATAGCTAAATAAACACAAATCGCTGATAACATAATAAATGAGTACCTACTGATCTTATAATAGATATACGCAATTGTTTTAAATAGAGTAAATACACTCATTAAATACAGACATCAAAAAAGGAGTGATAGTTTAAATTGGCAAATTTTGCTATCCAAGATCAGTAGATACTATCATTGATGGAGGTAAATTCTCCCGAAACTTATGTAAGTGTAACATGGAAAGTGTCTGCTGATTTACTTAATAAACATGTAGGTCACATTATGTCAAAGACAAATAAGCGTCTGTATGCTCTTAGGGTGCTCAGGAGGGCAGGATTTCAGAAGGAACACATGGCCATGGTGAGGGTTTATTGCGCACAAATAAGAGTATGCTGTTCCTGTCTTGGCCTCCCTCCCTGAGTGCCTTAATGAGCTCCTGGATTCATTTCAGAAGAAAGCTCTGAAAATTATTTTCCCTGGTCATAACTACATGAGTGCATTACACATCCCAAGCTTAGATTCACTATCAGTTAGGCGTGATTTACTAGTACATAAGTACATTTCAAAAGCCAGAGTTACGGGAACCTATTACATATATAATGCCGTCCAGAAGTGCAATCACACATGGCTACAGCCTTCGCTTCTGGTGAATCAAAGGAGAATCGGGTCATTGGTACCACAAATCGCTTTAGCAATTTTGTAACTGTACGTTTTCAGTAGCCGACGCCACTTGTAATTCAACTTCGATTGCCAATTGTTTTTCTAATCCCCAATAATAAGAATGAAAATACGTAAACTATTCTGGTCTTGGTAGTAAAATGACGCCATCGTGCAAATGTCCTATTGTATGTATGAAAATATGTCATACATTTTTCGGGTTTATGACACAGATGATGCATCCTAAAATCGTATTTGTGTCTCTAGGTTTTAAGCGATGTCATTGTTATAGTTTTTGATAAGCAGCCACTTCATCAAAAGTGACACGTTCGTTAAATGAAACAACGCTTTAATAAGGAGAAATTTAGTGTCACATGAATTAAAAATACACCAAACAAATTTCAGTTTGAACGCAAACAATTGATTGCAATTTTTAATTTTGGAAAAAGCATACGTCTCAGTTGATCAAGGAACTCGAAAACTGCCCGAGCTTGACTACGTCACTTAATTAGTATTTTTACTAAAGGGCGATCAGTAAGTAAATTACAAATATTAAATCGTGCGGAGACAAAGAACTCCAAAAGAAAAAAAACGAGCGTTAGGTGGAAATCAAACCAATGACCTTCCGTTCATGCAGCAGTCGGACGCTCTACCACTGAGCCATAGCAATCCATATCGGTAGCAAGGTTATTAAATTAGCAAAACATACACATTGAACAATCACTTGAATGACAAGGCAGATGTGTCAAGCACGCACTGATCGATTAACTGCATTGCGCACTGACATTGAAATATGTCTCTAATAATAGTAATAAAGGGCGATCAGTAAATTAAACTTACATGTTTTAATATCTAATATTTTTACTACAAAATTATTAACCGCAACTGTATGTACTGTGAAATATTAATATGTAACAGAAAACAAGACGAACCTGAGCAAAGCCGACAAAAAACAGTTGATTGTGCGTGAGGTTAAGGCCAGGTAACGGCTCCTCTTCACCGTATTTTGTCACCCAGTTCTGGTAAGCCTTGAAAACAAGTAAACGGAAAGACGTCTTGGAAATCACGTTAAAAATTTGATGGCCGCGATACTTAAATATAAATAAAAGGCAAACAAGCACTTAGAAAAGGGGCAAAATAATTTTTTTATAAATCAGTTTTCGATGCTCACGTTGGAGCAAACGCCTAAGTTACAATCGCGTGACTCTAATGTGAGTATAGTGTAGACTCCATTCTTAAATTACGCTGGCTTCCTATGCAAGAACGTTGCGACTATCATCGAGTGGAAAGCGTTCATAGGTCCCTCTACAGTTTCCATTGTCCTTGTCCTCAATACCTGCAGCCAGAGAAAACTAAGCAAGCGCGCACATTCTGCTCGAGCTTTACGCTCAACATTACAATCCTTCTGATACAATCTCGTTCCCAGGGTCCTCTTTCTCCCTCGAGAAAGTACTCTAGTTGCGGCTAGTCACGTGGCACCCAGAATCTGGGTGATAACAAAAAGTACATTTGAGGGAAGGGAGGAAGCGTCATTACTAACTTAATGACGAAATATATCTACAGGGGTGAGACGGGGTTTTGTTCAAAGCAGAGTTCGCACGTTCATTTAAATCCGCCTAGGTTATAAAGGTCAATGGCGCAAAAGTGTGAAACTCCAAAAAAACAATGAATAATGCGCTCTCTAATTCGTTCCCATTGAGAAGTTATTTTATTAGGCGAATCAACATCCTCATCCAACTCGGCCTCTTTCACCCCCAAAATTGCTGCTTTTACTCCTTTTTCTCTTAGGATTGAAATTTGGTCGAATATTAGGGCGTTTAATAAGGGCGAAACAACTAAAACTACTGACTTACAAGTTGTGCTTGTAGAACTGCGCATGGCATCTCTTTCCTTCAGCAATCGGGGCAAAACGTGAAATATCAACGATTTTCCGTATCCTGTCGGATGAGCTGCCACTAGATCTTTCCTTAAATGAAGCGCCTCCAGACAAATTACTTGTTTTACTTTTAAAATAATATTATCATATCCAGCCGAAAGTAGCGCGACTTGAAGTCCACTCAAGAATGCGAACGCCATTTTGAAAAACTGATACAGTTTCCTCCGGCGGATATAATTTGCAGAATGCAGAATGCAGAACGCGACTACGGTATACTAGGTCAGAGGGAAAACGCATATCGCGGACTTTTCCGTATAAATCGTGGCCATTCGAGCACTTTGGGTCAGCAATTTTATTTTACAGAAGTTATAACATGACAAAATTTTAAAATCACAAAGTAAAAACATGAATGAATTGAAAATTATTGAGCACTTAAAAGAGACAGTGACAAACTTCACAATAGTCAAAAAAGGTCTGTCGAACTTCAAAAAATCCGGCCAACTTCACAACTACTCATTGATTTATGTTTGTAAGTCTTCAAAAATCCCCGTGCGATGGTTTTTCTGATAGGGTTTA
>JAOBYJ020123504.1:0-10195 GCA_025403565.2 Palythoa heliodiscus | reverse complement strand
AGTGACTCCAACGTCTGTTTCGACTTTCCTCTCCTCCGTGTAGCTTTAAATACCCGTAAAACAGAGCACTGACAGAGGGAGGGAGGATGGGGGGGGGGAGGGAGGACTCCCCGAGGGGTACACGTTTATCAGTTTCCAACGTTAATGTTATGTGTTGCTCTCGTAAAATAAGGTCGCAATATTAAGTAAAAAGCAATTTGGTTATACCTTGGAAACCTAGACAACTTACGTTCAAAAAAATACATTTAAAACAAATCAAATGAAAAATAGTTGATTGAAAATGTAAAGATGTGATTAATATGATAATAGTAATAATAACAATAGTAATGTAAATTAATGGTGACCGAACCTCTCAACTGTGATTGTTACAATCTCCAACTTGAATCATGGCTGCATGGCATGGCATGCAATTATTCCATTGCAAAAACATTACCTGTAATGTTGCAATCAATGTTGTAGCTGTTAGATGGGTTCTACTTCACCCAACATTGCATGCAACAATTTCAGACGTAACCACATCATGCAATTATTCCATTGCGTGCAACACTGCATGCGATGTTGCATTAAATGTTGCAGCTGTAGGATGAGTTTTACTTCACCCACCATTGCATGTAACAATTTCAGAGGTAGCCACACGATGCAATTATTCCATTGCAAAAACATTGCATGTAATGTTGCACTCAATGTTGCAGCTGTAAGATGGGTTCTACTTCACCCAACATTGCATGCAACAATTTTAGACGTGGCCACACCATGCAATTATTCCACTGCGTGCAACACTGCATGCACTGTTGCATTTAATGTTGCAGCAGTAGGATAGGTTTCCACTTCATCCAACATTTCATGCAATAATTTCAGAGGTGGCACGCCATGCACTTGTACCGTTGCGCGCAATACTGCATGCAACGTTGCATATTGCGACCTCGTCTTCAGCAAATTATCCAATGAACAGAAATCATTCTGACAGGCTGTGTTTTTTTGTGTTAGTCTCATCAGGGTTCACACTTTAGAAAACCACACCGTTTTTAAAAAGTTTATAAAATGCGTGACCTTGCAAATTCTGGAAAATCAAAACGTTTAATGAAAAAATGTTGGAAACAGTCACGATCAGAACTACGATTGTCACCAGCACAACGACGATTACGATTATGTTCACGGTACAAGACCCCCGAAAGATTTTCCCACCTAAATCTCCATTGGGAGAAACGGATGTATGATGATGACAAAATCCCGATTGAGATTTCCATAGACGAATAATGATTCCAGGCGTCATTATTTACATTCTGGTTCTTTAGCATGCAGCTTTAGCTGAAGAAAGAACAAAGATAACAGGGTTGCCACGGTCCGTGAAAAGTCGGGGAAAACGAATTCTTTTCAAGGTCAGGGAAAAGTCAGTGAATTTTGCATTTGGTCAAGGAAATTTTGGAATTCTGCTCAAAGTCAAGGAAAAGCCATGGAAATTTATATCATTTTGGATATTAAAAGGTTTTCCTTCAAATCTATTGAACGTCTAAACAAAAAAACTGAAAATTATGCGAAGCATGTTATGTTCTCTGTGCAAATTGTCGAGTTAAGGTCAGTGAAATCTTGCTCAAGATCAGGGAAAAGTTAGGGAAGTTTTTTAATTCTGATATGTGGCAACCCTGGATAAACAAAAGCTAACTTTAAAACTTAACAAAGCTTACCAAGTGAAATGAGTGAAATGTGGTTTCAAAGAAGAAATCGCTACTCAGAAGAACCAAAACAGCTGAGTGGCAAGAACGATAACGAGCCATGCATTCCTTGTAAAATTTCCGAGGTTTATACCACATCACTTTAAGAATACTCAGCATATCAATCTCGTGTTTTCAGAGGAGGTTTGTATTGTATAGAATCATTTCACTATTCAGGAGCTTTGTTTTTGTTGCTGAATTACAAAGTATAGTACGTATGCTAATGAGGCAAAAAATGTAAACAAACACCGCCTATTATCTTAATGAAGTTTTTGCCGAAAGTCAAAACTCGTTTTTTATTCCAGAGCAACCGGATGTGACGAATATAAACCGTTTTCGTTCGTCGATAATTTTTTTTCTCAAAACATACGATCGTGTGCAAGAGAAGTCAAGCACTTAAGGATCGTCTACACGAGCAGCTTTTCTGTGACAACTTTCGTGTGAGAAATTTTTATTTGCTTGTGTGGACGAGGAAAAATGGTCAAATTTTATGTGGCAAATACATTTGATGAAAAGCTGGCATGTTAGCTTTTATGTGGCAAATAAAAATTGTCCATGTTGATGGTTCGTTATATAAAATGTGACAAATATTTACGACATTAATTCCCAGTCTCCAATTGACACTTCATGCGATCAAAATGGCGGGTTCGTCGACTGTTGAAAAATATTTGCTATACCATCTACACAATAAATGGATTTGTTACATAAAAGTTGTCGTACAAAAGTTGCTTGTGTAAACGAGCCTTTAGAAACGAAGTTACGTTGGTTTGTTGCAGGTCTTGCCAGGTTGACTAATTTAAAGCGAGGTGACGTTTATGGAGATGCTCGTTACTGGAACTTAAAAAAGAAAAGAGAATTTGGTTTGTTCCTCCTTAAGAGAGCGATGCGAATCTTTCTTAACGAAGGAGAAAGATTAATTAGACCGCAAGATCTTAAAAAGACATAGATCTACCACACAGCTCTTCCGCATAACTGTTAAATTTTTAACCGAACCAAACTTTGAACGTTTTGGTGTTTTGTTTACACGGAACCAGCCCAACCGTACAAAAAATTAAGCGGCTAGCCGAGCAAATTTCGACCGGCAAAATCAATTTTTTGTCCGGATGACATCGAAAAGATGATCAGTATCGTTCAACCGGTTGAAGTTTTGGACGGTTGGATACACCGCTGGTAAAATTGTTGAAAGTAACCGCGGACTCTGAGGAAGATTTCAAATATCCAGTTCCGTGTAAAAGGGAGATATTTTCGTCCAAAAAAGAGGGCGAAAAAAAGATAAACAGTATGTACTGGCTTTATTTTCGACCGGTTAATGATTTATCCGTTACCGTGTAAACTCAGCCTAAACCGTCTTTAATACTTAATAGTTGTAAAAAATCGTGGCATTCGTGTCATTTGGTTTGTTGTAAAGAATTTTTTATCTTCTTATCGTCCTTTTAGACCCGACAAACAACTTAGTTGTTTTGGTTTTAGTTGTAAATAGAATAATTCAGTTCTCTTTAACCTTGCTTTTAAAACTTTTAAAGCTTTTAAAAGCTAAACGTTTTAGGAAAAACTAAGCAGAAATCCTTGCTGCATGATATACTTTACTGAAATCCTTTTCCTTCTGAGTTTGTGAAAGCCAGACTCGCAAAACGCCTTTAAAATTGACCGTTAAAACATTGAACATATAGATTCTAAATCTACTTTTAAACACGAGCAAAATGAATGTTCACTCTATTGCGTTTCATCAGCTGGTTCAAAAGTTGGAATGAATAACACCAATCATTTCTACTCTTCAAGACAAACAAATTTTTTTTAACCTTGGTTTCTGAACACTCAGTATGGAAAAAGATTAGTGTGTCATCGGTATCGCCTTCCCCTAGTGTGCCACAAGTCTTTTATTTGTATAGCTGATGTTGGACAGAACAATGTCTACACTACAGTTATTTCCTCGATACATAAGTAAACCATACACGGCAATATATTTATAAGGGTTTACGATTAAATTTATTCCGCTTAACTGTCAGTGAAGGATTTTTAAGGTTTTCTTAGGTATTGTAAATATTGTAGTTACAACGGTTTTGTTTTGTTTTGGAAATAAAGTTATTGTTGATCTTAGCAAGAGATCATATTCACTTGGCCGTCTGTATATTTGTTTACCGTACAGTCAGTTCTAGTGTTTTGTTGGTAGATTGTGTATGCGTACACTCGTCGATGAGTGAATGCTGCATATAATTCAAGCATAAGCAAAGGGTGTTGGTGATATTTTATATTTTACCGTAAACGCACTGATAAGATACTGAGGGCCTGTTTCTTCTAAGGCACCTAGTCAGGGGGGCGCTTATTAGAGTGTTAACTGCATGTCTTGCAATTCAATTCACGAATAAAGATAACTGACATATTACGACTTTAACACGCACATGAAGAAGTAGTGATTCTTGGCTGCTCAATTAGAAATTCTCATAGGATTTTTAATCCGAACTTGTGTTTAGCCTAGCACGTTAGTAGTCTGAACAAGTTTACGAGTAGCTTGCTGTTGCTAATATCTGTTTGGTTGCTCCAGTCATTAAGTCAACTGCAGACTCGCAGCGAGATTTTCAAGGTCTTGTCTGTTCGCTAAGTGTTTCAAGATACTCTCCTTGACTTTCCAGTATGTTGGGCACTGATCGCCATATTGCCACAAATTCCTTCGACCTTTATTTGTTACAAGGACGAGTGAATACTCCTCTGTCAAGTCGTGATACAAAAGATGGTACTGGCATGCGTATCGCTGTGAGTGTAGTTCTCTGGCAGTGAAGCTGTACACCATAATAGTTGTGTAGTCTTCATCGAGTGAAGTCACCAAAAAATATTGCTGTGCCACCACGCAGTATTTTCCCATGTTTATCTCCTCACGTTCGAAAGTGCGAAGTCTCAGCTCTCTAAAAATAACCTCGCTCCATTCCGATCTCAATCGTAAAATTGCACCGACCACGTTTTCAGCTTTTGAGTATTCGCACAATTCTCCGAGTCTACTCAGAACAGTTTTTACTTCTTTTAACAGGGTTTTAACTTCATTTGTTAGATTATAGTTCTCAACTAAAGCATATTTATTCGGCCAAGAACAAGCGTCTGACAATTTGATAAGTATGTTCTCGAAGTCTTTGTGTACCTTGCCAAATTCCAAGTTGGAATTTTTATTAAAGTTTTGCTTCGAAGCTTCGTCGTGTTCGTTTGCAGTTTTGACCAGGCCGTTGTTTTTGTTGGTAGACTTTGAGTTTGAACATCCCATTTGTCAGCGCGCGTTTAACTAGTGGCGTTTAATATTTCTTTTTTCAAAGAGAAAACACCAACTTTTGTTATTAATTACAGTTGTTTAGAAACATTATTTGTGGAAAAATGCCTTTAGCACTACGAAACAAAAGAATGCACAATTAACATTTCAAGATTTAGAGGGGTCGAACAATCGCGTGATCCAGTTTCCCTAAATAAACAAAAAAAAATACAGTACTACTGAGTTTGTTTTTTACATCACTCTTACCCTTTGTTGGTGCAAATTTTATTAGTTTTAAGTTCAGTATTAGCAAAACCCCTCGTAAGCGCTTCAATGTTAGAAGTTCAATTCATGTTCTATTGTGGTGCGCTCAAACGAACGTAATTTTTTTTATTTAAACGTTGCACAGATTCATGACGATGTAACACGATGATTGGTTGGATGCTCGAACAATGTTTATGTTAGAAATTATGTGTATGGATAGGTGTAACAAGCTATTACAATAAATGGATGAATTCTAAATGCCTGAATCGGATGAGATTGATTAACCATTCGAAGGATCTTCGAGCACGTTCGTGCCTTTGGCCTTATCTGATTCCCATCGGCTATGAAGTTTAAATAAACTCTCTGAAAGATTGGGTTTACTTCTTTCGGCGCTGGTTGCGCCTCTCGATTTCGAACTATATAAACCGCCATATTCTCACTCATCGTGACCTAAATCTTTGAAACAGCTTTTAAAAACTTCCCCGTCGCGACCTCTGGAATAAGAAAGCCCTTTATCCCCCGACAACCTATAACAATTAGTCGATTTGAACCACCTCACTGTACGGAAAAGAGCTCCATGGACCCTTTTCACGCCAGCATGACATTGATAAATATTTTGTTTTTCAAAAAGCGAAATTCATCAAATTTGTCACGTCAATAATAAAAATGCAAAGTTTCGATGAGATTGGCCAAAAAATGGCGAAGCTGTGCATATTTGAAGCTGAATATTTTTGCGGAATTTTTGCAAGAAAATGTATGTGTTTAGCACAACAACGAGGCTTGCAGTGCATACAGTGCCCTTCCACCATATATTTCTTAGCTTTGGAAGTTAATTTCTTTGCTAATTTAGGGACTAATATATTAAAAATTGGCAGTTTTTTCTGATACAGATGTGACAAATTAGATGCTAAATTTCTTTTTCCAATAAATCAAACATTTCGCTGTGTCATGCTAAGCGTGAAAAGGGTCTATTGGTTCTTTAATAATATATGCCTCTAAAGCCTGGTTTCCATAAAGTCGTTAAGGGTCATTTCTTGTTGTTTCAAGTCTTTCCGAAAAAACTTGAAAGACCGAGGTAACTGAAACGATCCGATACACCTGGCGATTTCCAGCTTTCCCCATGACTCCCATGGTCGTTTGCGGTCGTAACTGTTGTCTCGGAACGCGGTTGTACAAAGCTTGAGGGCCTGGGGCCGACAACGCAGTGCATTGTGGACCTGTTTTGGGTCGTTTCATTCTGTTCGGGTCGTATCCGTTATTTTCCATAATGTAGTTTCAGTCTTTTCCGGTTGTTTTGGGGATCCTTGAATAAAGGTTCTAAGGCAGAAGAACACACTCAAATGAAGCGAAAATTGGTCCCAGGGATCATCCACGTTCGATAAGTCTATACCCCGTAACTTGCTATGTTGCCAGCATGGTGAGTCCCAGTGGTGTAGTGGTTATCACGCGTTACGAGTAACCAGGAAACGCGGGTTCGAGTGTCGGTCAGAGCATTAAAACCAATTTTTTCAGATGAATTATGTTGGAAGGAGAAAAAAGATTATGTATTATTTCAACTTAGCTGTGGTTCCCTTCCTCGCCGAAATGAGTATTGATATTAGTATTATCTTGTCGACATTCAAATTAACCCTGCTTGCCTCATCCTTTAATTCAACTTTCAAAAGAATATATTACCCAAGACGAGGCAAACGAGGCGGTAAAAGTGGTTGCTAGCGTAGCAAAGGATCGTCATGGAATAATACGTAAAGTGATATTCGTGGAAGTGCTTTATATGTGGCTATCATGCATTAAACCATCATATCACCTCACTGATAAGGCTTTATTATACTGATATGGTTTTTGTTCACAGCTTTAATGATCGAATATCTTCATTCAATGAGTAACAAATGAAATTCGGTAACGGTTGATTAAACCTTCAAAATCCCCAATCAATTTAAACGTAAGCAAACATATGTCAAGAGCCAATCAATACGTTTTGTAAAAAATGTCAACGCTGCCTGAAAATTGAAACAATAAGTTCAGATTGTTTTATTAAACAACTTAAGTATTTTGTAAATGATCGTCAACGTGAATAATGAAACCAGATTTTGTTTTAATTATATTGATTATATTTAATTACATTGATAACACTGCAAACAACACAGCTCATTACGGAAAGTGCATCACAAAAACCCAAACCAAAAACAAAAAAAAGCGCATTTTGCTCGTTATCACAACATTCAATCCAACGACTCCAAATATCAAATCAATCATTATGGAAAACTGGCATATAATTCAAAATCAACCGCAACTCAACTATATTTTCCCTAGACTCCCTATACTGTCTTACAGAAAAGCGCAGTCTCAAAGATATGCTCGTACGACCGAAATTTTAAAATAAGCTCAATAACACGTAAAACCTGCGTGGAGTATAAGATATATCTAAATAGATAACAGCAAAAAATAAACCTCGTCGCATTGGCCCATCAACTTTCTTACGCCAAACTAAATTTCTTGATTTCTGAAAACGCTTTGATAAAAACTCAAATAATATCTTGCTAATGAATTATTTTACCAGATTAAGTGTTGCCCATAAAGTTTTTAGCATTGTTTTTATTGTTCCCTTGGTCACATTTTTCTTTTCAAATGCATTAGTACAAAATGCGAAATGTTGATAAGACTATGTATATTTCAACGCAAGGAAACTTACGCAATTTTCCTGACTGCCAAATAGTATTTTTTTCATAAAACGGAAAATATGTAACTTTTCTGTTATAATAAGATAAAATGCAGCCATTTAATGGAGTTGAAAAATATTTTTTGCACGCAAAAAAATATAATAGCAATTTTCTCTGTGGTCCAAATGTCAAACGTTTTGCATACACCTCGCAACAATAAGAATTATAATATTAACTGGACAAAAAATAAATTAGTAATAACAATGTTTCTTCGTCACCTGCCTCTCGAACAATAGCAAAAATTTTTCAATTAAAGTTTTGAAATCTTGAAAAGTAAGAAAGCTTTCGTACAGCGGCAACGAATCTTGGTCAAAAACTTGCATCAAGCTTGCTTGATCTCGATTCAGCGAGTTTTAGAATTTTTGGTTACTTGTTAAAGTTAAAGTTAATACAAGTGAAATACAATTTTTCACACGAATTTTTTTTCGTTAACTGTAAATAATATAAACACCTCTATAAGTGGCAACTGGTTAATTGGGGCCCGCCGCCTTGAAGTGAAAATCAAATTTAAGATGCGCATTTTGGTTTGAAATGGAAACCAAGATCACCTTCCAAGAGGCCTCGAGAAACAGTCCTACATCAAACATAAACGCTGTCATTGGTCGACTTAAAGACTTCTGTTCATACACGACAGCTCATGGGCTCGGAAGGCTGGTTGAAGCAAGAAATCTATTCTGGCGACTTTTCTGGGTGACTGCATGTATTTCTGCTATGACTATGTTCCTAATTCAAGTCTACGCACTTCAAAAGGAATATTATAAAAGGCCGGTTAAAACCCGCATTGATGTACAACACGAAATTGTAAGTTAATTTCCAGGTATAAAGAATGGCTTTAAGTGCAACACTTATTCTACTATTTCTTGAAAGTGATTCACAAAAGATGTCAATTCTTCTTAATCATGACAAACTAAAATATTTTTCTCGTTATTCATATACTTGATGGCAAAAATTAAGCGTTGTTAAGATTGTAAACTGCAGCTTCCTAAATTGACTCAAAAGTCAATTTCAAGCATTCACTATAGATATCACAATCTTAAAGAACCTCAACATGAAAGACTTGTCGCTTCACTCTCTACTCTAGGTAATAAAATACTATAACAAAGAATGGGTAATATAATAGTTAACGCAAAATGGGGATATCTCTAAGTGTTTCTATCATTGAAAGGGTAAAAAGGTTCCTATCTAAAGCAGCTGTATCTTTTATAAGTCTTCATTTTTAAATGACTGATTTTGATTTTCTTAGTCGTCCTTTTATGTTTAACAATTTTACTTGTTCTCAAGAATAAGTGAAGTTTTGGCTTTAATGGGGCACTGTCCCGCTATGGTCGATCACCGAAGCAAACAAGTAAAGTCATTGTCGAGCGGTTTAATGCGATGCCTTGAGGTCTTTCTACCCGAAAGTTTACAAGTTCCGCGTTCAAGTCCTGATCTGCCCACCTGTCACGCTCCCTGCAAAATGGAGATTGAAATGATGATAACTGTTAAAGCCCCTTTTTTGAAGATGTCACTATTCTCCTTTTTTAATTACTTTTTCCGCTAAAAAGAAACTTGCTGATAACTTGGTAAAAAACATACTAAAATACATTCGTACCGGCGCTAAAACTAAAGTACTGTATATCTGAAATTCCTTTTATATACATTGATAAACTCCCATTCACAAGGTAGACAGGCAGTATGATTTTAAAAAGCCTAAAACCCTGGCCAACGGTAAATTTTTTACCGCAAAACATGTTAAAACATTGTTGGGCGAAAAACATTTTTCCGTTTAGGCACCTTGTTGTAAGCTGTATAAACATGTTTTAGCGTGTTGGGTAAGATTTGAACTCTATCAAACATTGGATGAAACATCTTAAAACATTTCTTTTGTTCTCGTGTTTGGTGAGCGATGTTTTGCCCGTTTGGCCAGGTGCTTAAAACAAGTTTGATGCGCACATACGTGCAGACTCTATTAAAACATGTTCAAACAGCACAAAACAAGGTGGCCAAACGGAAAATGTTTTGCCACCCAACAATGTTTTAGCATGTCTTACGGTAAGTTTGGCCAGGGCTTTAAACATCGACAGGCCTCACAGTGAAACCTATAAAACCTATAAAAACCTATTTTTTATGTTGGGAGCCTATATATTTTCAAAAATAGCCTATACAACCCATAAAATCCTATATTTTGAGTTTGTCTGACTTTAAAAATAAGAGTGTATAGGGATGATGTTCATTTCCCCTATTGAGGACAGACAACATCACTGACCAGATCCCCCATATGATGAAACTTA
>JAOBYJ020123503.1:0-18038 GCA_025403565.2 Palythoa heliodiscus | reverse complement strand
ATAAGATAGAATAATGGAAAATTTATTTCACCTTCATATACTGCTTTTGCTGCAACGCATGCTAAAAAAGTGCAAATCAATGCCAAGATATTTCTCATTATCTTTTCACAGATAAATTTCATGATTAATTAAGCAATTGCTTTTATTATTTCTAAGAAAGTAATAAGGGGGAGGGGCTCCGTTTTGATATTTTGAATGAAAATTTAATTTTTGAGCAGTTCTAATTACAATTTGAGTTGACACTAGAAAACTTCCCTAATTAAAGAAACAACCGAAGGCGTATAATATTCTAACAAGATACATCAAAATACGTGATATATCTCTGTTTTTGAATCTACTAATAGCTTAGAAAAATCACAATAGAACTGATAAATGACTACTTCTCGTGTGTTTTCTTAACGAAGACATCATTTAAAAGTGAGAGAAGAAAAAATTTTGTTTGGTAAATCGTAAAATGAGCTTGGACAGGTGTTTTGTTTTTAAAAATTTGTGTAATGGAAAACCAAAGAACGATGACACCGTGTACCGGCCACCATTCCTCATTTCTAGTCACTTTTGATGGATTATTGATGTACGTCGTTTAAATATTGTTCATGCATAATGCAGTCAGCACGCAGTTTCCTCATTTGGACTTGACCCACAGGAATTCTAACGAAGCCAAGCAGCGTAGATCAGGTTTGTCAAAATAGACCCCGTTTTATTACGATTTTCAAAATATCACTTGCCCATTTGTAATTACTCTATGTTCGAAGAAGAGAACCGAGAAAAAAGCAAAATGTAAACATAATCGTGAAACTTTATTAACATCTACTGAGGTGGTCTGGAAACTTATATTTTGCTATTAGATAATTTTCCTGTTCTCCATCATTTTAATTTCTTTTCTATCTCTGAATCTGTATTAATTCAAAACTCTATCGTATACTCAGTTCAAAACGGAACACATAAACAGTCAGTATAATGAATCAGTCAAAATATAGGAAAAAATAAGCAAAACTACAAAAAATTGTTGTTCTTATAATAAGAATATTAAATAAAACTAATTGAAAAAATTATCTTAGAATTTAGTGACAAACAATCTTGAGGGGCGGGTGATTAGTACATTTGAGTATGACACAAAATTACCAATGCGTGGTTTAAAAATTCGGGAAATGAAAACAAAAATTTGTGCAAATTAAAGTTTCAAGACTAATTTGAGGTCTAGTATTCCGGGTGGTCGTTCAGGCCCATAAATAATTGTCAATATAAGTGTATAACAGCGGTGTGTTTTGTCATGAAATGGAATTGCTTATCATTTCCAATACACTCCTCGTGGTAAAGCATTTATATCTTGCGGGTTTTTTGATAAAATCTCGCACGCGTGCAGTTCCGTCCCGAGATTTACAAACAGTTCTTGGTAAAATTCTTGACTAAAAATTTTTAAATTTAAGAGATGAGATTCTATTTGAACACATTTCTTACTTTCAGTCGGCTTATGATAATCTAGGATTAGGAAAACGCGGGTTAAATTCGGACAATTTGCAAAACCCAATTTAGCAAAAATTGAAATCTCTGTTTCTAACAGCAACATCATGCTTTATATAACATCAATATATATTCTCTATATAGCCTTTTAAAAGTTTATGATACTTGGAATCCGTGCTGGGCAAAATCATGAAAATGATATTGGTATAGCTTAGATATAAGGTTTTTAATTCCGCATTAAGAACTTCGACTTTATCGACCTCGATTTTATCAATTTTTTCTATCGATTTTATTCTATTTGTTGTGTTGGAAAACAGCAATTCGCCCGCTGATTAGCGACTGATCAATCCTTGATCCAGTAAAAGTTTTTGTACCACCACCAAAGAAATATCATATTCATCATTACGATAACCCACGTCTGTTGAATCATTGCTCGACGTTTACAAGGCAAGGCAATTTTCATGCCAAAAGCACGGTAGAAATATTAAAAAAATCTCTCTCTTTCTTCCCCTAATAAGAAAATTAAACGATTTTTTACCGCGGTCAAAAAATAAAAATCTTTAATTTGAATTTCTTATTTCTGCAAACGTCCAGCGACTCAGCTTATTTCTAATGGATTACTTTATATATCTGCTTTGTCTCCTTTCGGAGGAAAAATGAGACTACATCACAGTCTCTTTGTTCCGTAACATATTCAATACACTGCCAAACACAGCCACTCAAAAACACACACAGTAAAGCAGTTTGCGGGGGCGGTGACAACCAACCGTAAGAACTGATGTACATATATCATCACTAGAGCTGCGTGTGCCAGTGGGTTGATCAGTTAACTTAAGGTAGATATTTTGTTATCAATGATTCGTAGCAGCTCAGAGAAGTGGATCTGAGATCGCGAAGCACAAAGCAATCGGGTAAGAGTTCAAACTAACAAGTTCTACAAATTTATTTCACGACAAATTCAAAGCTTCTGTTTAGTCATTTAAAACTGAATGATTCGAGAACAAAGATCTAGATAAAGCTAAAAGGCGCCTTCAATTCAACTTTAGCCAGTCATCTTTTGATACGAGCTACGATACTAACAATGGCGGCGCACTAACTTTAAAGATTTCTTAAAACACGTTGAGGAAACTCGTTCAAACAAGCACAATGCAGTGTTTCCAACAGACTATAAGCCGATTTAAAATTGCATATACACAAATGCTAAAAACTATGGATATATAAAAATGCACAAATGTTTTCAATTCTATGTCATCTCCATGTGTAATAAAGATGACACGAATCTGAAATGTTTGTGCATTTTCATATAGTCATAGTTTTTACCATTTGTATGTCAGTGGTGTTTTAATATGAATATACGCATTTAGTATAAGCCGTTCAAAAACGACATGCCGAGTGACCTAACACGGATGTTTTTTCCGCTTTGCAGCTAAATCCGTATTTTTCCTACAGTGGCGAAACGCGAAGTAAAATCGGCAATCAAGTCTGTTTAGCAGGGTTTTTTTTACGGCGAATTCGTTTTACATATTTCCAATATCTTGTAAAAAAGATGCACCACAATGCTTTTTATTTAGGTTTTTTATTTCAAAATAAATGCCACGAGACAGATTGTTTCAAGCATTGTTTGTGCGATATTCTCTTTTCTTCCTTTTAACTATAAGGATTCTATTTGTAGTTTCTGCTACAGATAAAAGGTAAAACTCTTATATAACACCAACTTTAAACGTTATTTCTATTATTACAAGTAGCACAATACGAGTTGTACCACAACATGAGCAGAATTATGGTTCTAATAAATTCAGTTCTTTAAAGTGTATTGCATAGTGACATCGGAAGCTCTTGGGAGAACAGCTTACACACAGGAGTCTGTCTGGTTTTGGAAACCTTACGACTAATACTACTACTACAAGGGCAGAATATAGTCCAATGCATGAAGTTACTTAACTTACAATAAATAACAAAATACTTTCAAATTCAATAAAACCTGCAGATTTGCTTCCTGTGTTTTTGCCAAAATAAACTGAAGCGTAATATGAACTGTTTTCAAAGGGTAAACTTACAATCCTCTGACAGCTTTGACTGCGTCAACTTTTGATCAAAATTAACTCGCTTTTATAATTTTCAGCTAAGACGCACTCTTCCTCCATTAACGGCAAAGTAAACGGCGTTTTTAATTGTATGTTATTCGATGACATTCATTCTAATCTACAGGTAAAAATTAGGTAACTTAAGTAAAAATAAGGGGAACGTGAAAAGGACAAATTTTGTTGCTTGCGTTTTTACAGGTGATAAAAATTGCTTTTTAAAACAACATTTCGCACACATGAATGTAATACCCGTTGTTACTCTGATAGTTAATAAACCGGAATTTTCTATTTGGAAGACTTCTATTCGTTTTGTAAACGCGTCACTGACGTATGAAAGCTTACATTTCGAATTAAAATTTATAAAGTAAGTTTACTGAAACGATTTCTTAAAACAGGAATTAACGCTTGCCTTCCAGCTGAATTAAACACAATTCTTTTTAATTTCATTTATTTTAATATCAGAGCCGCATTCATACTATATATTTTAATATGAACAGCGAAATTCACCAAGCAGTTTTCTACATTCGAGCCATGATTCGTCAAACTTAAGGCCCGGTCCCCACGAACACGCTTGCTGTCCACACGAACACGCTTGTTGTCCACACGAACACGCTTGCTGTCCACATGGACACACTTAATGTCGACACCAGCGTGCTTGCTGTCCACAGGAACACGCTTGCTGTCCACACAAACACGCTTTCGCATGTAAACGCTTTAAGATTTTAAATCGTTTTACGTTACAGTCCCGTCCACACAAAAACTATCGTAAAAGCTTATTTTTGAAAACAGCTTTCGAAGTGACTATTTTTGCAAACGCTTACCCGTCGTCTTCGTGTGGACACTCGTAAACGAATATTTTAGTAAACGCTAGATCATGTGTCTCTGTCACTGCGCATGTTCACTAGTGCCCGGGATACCCAAGCTTTTGAACCGTTTTCGTGTGAACAGGCAAAAACTATATGATAACGATGTGAAAACGATCGTGTGGACAGGGAAATTTTTAGTCGTTTATAATGCGTCTTCGTGCGGACCGGGCCTAATCCATGATTTTATTTCTTGATCTACAGCAGTGAACGCTGCCAGACAATGGACGGACCAAGAACATTTGAAGACATGTTGTAACTTCGGTCCGAGATTCAGAAATCAAAAAAAAGCCCAAGAGGACTCCTCCTTCATGTCCTCATCTAAATACCGCTATAATTTAAAAAGGGTTCGACAATGGAAAACCAAACTACGACACCTGAAGATAGTCTCGCGGCAACCCTAAGCAACTCAACGTTCAACTGTAACTCAATGCAAAAAACTCTCAAGGCCGGGAGGGCTGCTGGAGCTATGGCATATTGTCTTATGATATTTCTCTCCGTGGTGGGCAATATCTTGATCTTATTGATTGTATACCGCAGACGAACCATGAAAACTGTAACTTATTACTTAATGGCAAACATAGCAGTCGCTGACGTAATCTTTTTTGTGTTTGCTGGTCCTCGTCAGATCGTCGAGGTTTTCACCGAGCCATCCCGTTGGCTACTAAAAGGAAACGCTGGACTGTTTTTTTGCAAGTTTTCGTCATTCTGTATGGACACATGCCAAGTTGTATCAGTGTTCAGTTCCGTCGTTATAGGAATAAACCGCTGGACAGTCGTAATGTACCCAAACAACCATAGATTCAACGCCATCACGGCAAGACACTTAATTACTGGCGTTTGGTTATTATGCATGTTAATGTTCGTTCATTATTTCCACAGCTTCAACTTAACGAGCAGCAATCGCTTCTACTATTGTCGTATGAAACTAGCAGCCAATGGGCTAACTGCTTACGTCATAACAATGACGCTCTTCCAGTATGTATTACCGCTGACCATGATGACTGTGTGTTACTTTAAAGTCATTTCAAAGCTAAAGGAAAGCAGGATTCCCGGAAGTCCTTCACCTGCCGCGACCAGACGTCGAAAGCAAAGAAACAGACGGGTTACCAAAATTGCATTAGCTATAACAGTCGCTTTCGTCATTCTGTGGACACCGTTTGTCATTTACAGCTACGCCATTGCGTTTGTCTGGGACCGCAATAGGATCTGCATGTATATGGATATTCGCTTTGCGGTCATGTTTGTTGCTCACTCGTACAGCATGATCAACCCTTGGATATACTTTTCGTTCAGCGGGCAGTTTCGTCAAGGTCTACATGAACTGTGGGCTTCGTTCAAGGTGCACATCACATCATTTGTTACTAAGGGAGTGAGCTGTCTCACTGTGAAAGCTAACAACTTAACAGAGTAAAACGGCACACTGCGATGGTGTGTGGTTGTGTGTGCGTGTGTCCAATGGCACCAAAACCAGGGATGTATTTAACAGCCGGTCCATGGTCCATATCCCTCATTGTAACGTTGCCATGGACCAGCTGTGTTTTATTTCCTAAACTTCTGAATACGTGTACTACACAAAACGTCAGTTTTCTACACTTGTCTGCTTTAAAAGCATGTCATTATAACCCGGTTAATTTGTAAGAATTTAAAATAAAGATAACGCTTAAAATCCGATGTTTCGGAAGTACCATATTCCATTATCAAGGAGTTATCGTTATCTAAGTTCCTTTTGATTAATTTGTAAGCCTCACGCAAAAGACTTACCGAATCGTAGGCAGTTTTGCTGGCTTCGCATAACGGAGAAAAGCGCCAATAGCGTTTCAAAAGAGACTGCATGGTTTCTAATTAGAGTTGCACCGAGTTCAGGGATAAACATTTTAAAAAGTGGGAGATTTTGTAAGTAGACTTTAGCTTGTTCCCTTTAAAAAGTAGCCTTTTGTTCAACAAACTAACTTAAGATAACACTGAAGAAACTATGGTGTTCTTCCAAAAGTATCCAAAATACACATGTGGACCGCCTTCCGTTGGGAATGGACTGCCTTTCAGAAAAACTAGATAGACCCCTGCAAACAGTCACCAAATTACTTCTTAAATCTGACCTGAACCTATTGTTAATGTTGGTACTAGAAATCCGGGTTTCCAAAGTGCCCATATATGTAGGATCAACCTCAGGCCAACCTTGTTCCCAGGGTAACCTTGTTGCCAGGGTAACCTCATTCCTGGGGTACCCTCGTCCCAAAAGCAACTTTCTCTAAGGCAACCTATAGTTCCCAAGGAAACCTCGTTCTCAGGGCAAAATTATTTCCAGAGTGTTTCTCAAGAGACGCCCTCAGAGCTTTAAAGTACAACACAGTTTGCTGACCTACTGAATGTTTCGTCGAGCTCTTGCAGAGAGCTGGCGGAAAACACCTCATCTTCATTGATACCAATTTGATTCTTCACCATTGGATCCTGGAACAGCTGCTCTCGATGGCGACGCATCACTACCTTCATATTCTGTACAATACACCAGTTGTAAAAACGCCTCATTGCTTTCCAGCCGTTCAACAGCGGACTGGCACTGAAAAACGAGAAGCCATGTTAGCGCAGTCATCATTTGCTAAGTTGTCATCTAAGTTCCTTTCCTCACACCACTGCGACTAGAATTAGAGCCTGTTTACATGCAAGAGTCTGAACCACCTATGCGATTCGAGCTAGTACTGGGTGTCTCACGAGGCATGGGGGAGGGGGTCTGTGTTCCCGTGTTCCCTTCAATTCTTTTTGTTCCCTTCCCTTGTTCCCATCAAAGTTTATCCGGGTACTCTGGTTTTCCTCCCTCAGCAAAATCGACTCCGAGTTAATTGTAATTGACTATGGTATAGGTTTGCTTGGCATTGAAGAGCCACCCTATGGAATGCTAACAAAACTGTTATTTTTATCATCATTATTATTTTGCTTATTATTTATGTACCAATACGTGGGGCATCTTAGTTGTTGATTATCGTTTTCTCTTCCTAATCCCCAAAGTGTTACATATTATCTTATTCCCATTTACGTTTTAGCTATGTTCCTGTATTTCTTTTCCCAAATTTCCCGTGTTTCCCTACTCCCTAAATACTCTTGAAGATCCCCAGTATTGTCTTGACATATCTGCACAAATGAATCAACTTTGCACAGGTGTAGGTGCAGAAAAGGTAGTGAAATAATACTAGGGCACCTTCCTCTCCCTTTGACTGTTGCTGTTTTATATCCAGCAGCAGATATTTTTCGTTTTCAGTTTGTTATTGTTACGGTGTCGTCACCAAGTAACATGTTTAAGCCAAGAAATTCAACCCCCAAATCCTTGTTACACGATAAGAAAAAAGCTCAATCCTTTTCCGAGCCAAGTGGCCCACTGGAGCCGTTGCTTATCTCCGATTTCCGTAGTGTTAAGCGGATGAGAGTTATTGACTCCCCCTGGACGGGACACTAATCCATCACAGGTTAGCCCCCAGCAGAAGCAGATGCTCATTTTACCGACCCTGTAAGGATGGAAAGCTGAGTCAACTTTGGCGGAAAAGAAGGTCACACAAATGTTCAACACTCGGCTGCGCCGGGATTTGAACCCGGGATCTTGTGGTTGGAAGGCAGAGATCTTACCACTGCGCCAACCACGCCGTCTTCATTTACACGATAAAACACACGCAAATTTCTACACAGTGCCTGGTCCAACCTCCCACTCAGCCAGGTTGAACCGGCTGCTGGATGAGTCCTCTAGCCACATCTGATTTGAACCTGTGTAAGTAAACAGCGATTGACGTAGTGCTGGGGCAGGTTGATCAGTTGCTAAGTTGAACTGAGCAGGAGGTTCAGCCTCTCCCATACGTGTAGCGAGACTTGTTAGTCTAATGCTAACTATGACAGTCTTTGCTGGTACTCTAGTTTCTAATCTATCCTCCGTGAATGAACTTTCCCTCAAACACTTATGCTGTCGAGTGATTAAAAGAAAGCTATTGATTTGGGGTTGAATATTTCGTCATTTTTATTTGAATCTTATTCGCAGTAGAACACTTAACCAACACTGAACCGATATTCCATCTTTTACTTCGAATATTATTCTACCTTTGATGTTTTTCATCAATATTTAATGCAGACGTAACTAATAGATATTCAGTCTGATAATCGATAAAACAGATAATTTAATGCTCAATTTTAATCGATATAAACTGAGCTCATTTCTCGAACTCAAATTTGTGTTATTTACAATTACCCCTGTTATTAAATGGGAAACAACCGGAAACAAAGGCGCCCTACTTAATCGATAATAGGCGATAAATCTGGAAATTTTGATCGATTTTGAAATAATCTTGAGGACCGTTTTTTATTGATTACCCATAGTAATCGATGGATTAATCTTGATCATATCGATTAATATCAATTGATCGATTAGATTTGTGATGATCGATTTTGATTGATTTGTTAGGCTTTAATTTATTTTCCTTTGGATAAATAGGATTCAAGAGACAAATCAATGTGTAGCAATTCTTTTCAAAATCTGTTTTGGGATGTACAGAAATCTTAGCTGATTTTAAAACTTGATGTTACAAAAAGACTTCAGCTTGAACAGCTTTTAGAGTTTTAGCAGGCTTTTCGGACAGTTCTTAAAAAAATTCGATAAACATAATCCACAGAAATAAACATCATTAAAAACACAAATTTTCTACTTTTCATACTTGGTGAAACACAACGCAAATCGAAATAAAATGTCAAAAGTTCCCATAAGAAAAAAACGCAATTCTTAATGGCAAAATCATATTTTTTTACCTTCCCCTCTTATAACAGCTTATTAATTTTAGTGCACTAGTTAGCATTCATTCAAAATAAGCTCTAAGAGCTTACCCTGATACATCATAGCCTTGACACACTGACACAGCACATGCAAACATCTTCTGTCTTTCAGGAACTTCTCCAAGGTACTTCATCAGGACATTACCCCCCATAGAGTAACCAATGCCTATCATCTGGCCACAGTTGTACTGGTTTTGTATATGTGTTACCATGGCATCTAGCTCATCAGTGCCACCTTAACAAAGGGAAATGAGATCAAATTTTGATAGAAATATACCTGTAACTTTAATAGTATGCTATTAGCAATAACTCTACTTTACAGCTCTTTTTCAGAAACGTAAATACCGAATTTCGAGACCACATTATAGCATATATAGAGGATACTTTATGGAAAGTGCGCGCGTACGATTTTTATTCACGAGTGGTGAAGTATCATAAAACGAATGAGGGAAGCGAATGAGTCGAGTGAGTATTGTGATAAGAAACAACGAGTGAATAAAAATCGTATAAAGCACTTTATATGACGTTTAATTTTCTGTTTATCATATGCATTTCGAGATTCCTTTTTCAGTTATGCCAGATAAGGTTTTTAATCATGTTTTTAAACATAGTTTTTCAAACTGTATTTATGAAACATGAAAACATTTATGTTCTTTAACAACTTTGTCAATTTGATCTGAAAACTAAAAATTAACTTTTAAAATATAAAGTAATTAAAACAAAACATAAAGCTTTGAAAATACAATTTGCAAAGAAAAGTTTTAAAAGCTCACTGGTTTCTGTTTGCTAGCGATTTTGCTTGACTGACGATTGGAAGTTCTTGCAGCTTTTCGGAAGAAAATCTGTTGACGTCTCTTAGCAATCGCTTACTGGAAACCCGTCGAATGATTCCAAGGCAAAATACGGTTTTGATTTTATATTTTTATTTCAAAATCTGCAGTAAATCTTTCGTTTTAATCTTGAGGAATTTTCATAAACTATGCAACACTTTTCATTCATGAATGAACGATCGGCACGTTTTTCAATGGCAAAAATTTTCGTAATGTTGTCGCTTCTGACTGGACGTATTGTTTTTCTCATATGTGAAAAAAAGCAATACACGGGTTCTAATCGGGCGTATCGTTTTTCTCACACGTGAAATGACGATATACACGGATTGTAGTTGGTTGAAAACAATGAACGAACGAAAATTTACTGAATGAAAATTCGGTGAGTAAATCTCGATATGTATATAATAATAACTTATTAAAGCTCTGGCAAGTTGCAGATAAGCTGAAAAACGTTTGGGGCTTAGTATTGTTTTACATGATACTACTCAGTACACTATGATACGGAACAAGACACACTGGCGCGAGCTCACTCCGTCCTGCTCGTGGCTCTGTATTCGTTTACATGGTACCACTGTTTAACAATTACTCCCGGCCTCAAGCTCAAATAGGCCACGAGTCGATAGGCCATGATGCCGAAGGCCGATTGAGCTAATTACTTGGAGACTATGAGGGCGAGAGGAATAGTTGTTTAAATAAAATCCAACTATAGCTAGTTCATCAAGTTGAAAACAAATTTTTATTCATTTTGCCGTGAAAATACGAATCAGCCCCTACTGTTTTGACCGTTTCAAAGCTGGCATTTTTCGCCGCTACTAGTAGGATGTTACTTATAGCCTACTAACAGCTCTACCAATCAGATCGTAGCATTGATAATAGCTCACAGGTTGGATTTTACTAAAAAAACATGATACCGGAACGAATCATATCGGCGTGAGTTCACTCCGGTTCCTGTACAGGCGCGAGATCTCGCAACAACATCATGTAAGAGGAAACAGCAACTCGTTTAGGTATGAATCAACCTCTAGGTGTTCTGGAACGGGTAGCGCATGCGTAGTATTGCTTTTCTTTGGTTTCCTGCTGTCCTGTTGCGGGCTCTCAACTTATTCTGGCTTCATTCTGGTACGGGTTCGTTTTGGGAAGTTTTCATATAAACACGGTACCAAATTTTATCATTCGGGATCGAAACTCGATCGACTATCATGTAAACAGCCCCTTAATTGCTAACGAGTTGATTTTTTCTACTTAATCTCTAGAAACGCGTATTTGAAGCAAAAATTCCACGTCAGAGCAGCTTTCAATAACGTAACTAAACGCAATGCCCCAATTTAATATAAATTTCGAAAATTTGTGTAGTTTAATCAGAGTTCTTACAGGTCTTTGAAAAATTGTTTTATCTCTTGGTATGCATAGAATGTTCAAGGCGCTACTCGCACTCGACAGCGTGCTGATCACGTGATTTATGGGCGCGAGTATGCTTTGAAAGTACAAATACTCACAAACAAAGCCTTCAAGTCGAAGCCAAGTGCTAACTTCTGATACATTTACTGTATTATTTAGCACTTGGCCTCGACTTGATGGTTTTATTTGTGAGCCTCGAAGCATAATACGGAAATGGCCTATTGAACGAGCCAACAGCGAGTGCGATTTGAGAACTTCAAAACATCATGAGCGACCATAACTTACAAAATACACAAGCAAGTTTATATATTTTTTTGTTTATCATATTCTCAACAATGCAGCGTAGTCGTTTCAATGATTAGCGAGCAGTTCGTGCTTGTAATCACTGGAGTTTCTTGTTGAATTTTCGTTCAGTCGCTCATTTTTGCCAAACTTTTAACCAAGTCCGTGTGGCTTTTAAACTATTTTGATTTTTAGCCTTTTCTTTCAGTATTCAACATCGTTCTGGTTTGACAAAGCAAAATTGAAGGTCGGTCATTTTGTTTTTGTTTTCAAACTTGGTGCTTGCGGGTGTTTCCATAGCAACTTCCATATTACACTCTATTTATAACCTAAAATGTACTCTATAACCTATTTATGCATTCGTAATTATCCAAACAGAAATGAGCTATTTTGCTGAGAATATAATAATGATGGATATAATGAGATATGTTTATATTTCCAAATGTATTGCAGTCAACACTGAATTACACAAAAGGGGTCACAGAAAAAGTGCGCGATCGGACCTAATAATACCTATTTACTCAAAGAAACTCCTCGAACATTTTTGCATTTGGCAGATGCTTAAGTAGGCAGATGACAATATCCCAATACAACCAGAGGTTACTTCTAGTTTATTAAGTGCCAATGTTACTTAAATGCTTCAATGTTAATTTCCTTTAAAAAGTTAACATCTATTTTACACTCACCATAGGTGAATATCCTCGGAGATGTAAGTCGAACATTTAGCGGTGCTCCTAAGTGGTTGAGTATTGCCACACGAAAACCATGCTCCAATGCAAAGCTTGTGAAAGTCCTGACATATTTTGAGTCACTGCAGTTTGCTATCCCAGGAACAATTATTATTGTATCAAGTTTCTGAAATAAATTATAGGTTGCTCACAGTTAGATAAAAAGACAAGGCATACAATGATAAACTTTATCTGGGAAGATCAAGGATCTATATTTACTGTATGGGCTGCTGCAATTTTGAATTTGTTCCATTTTATATGTCAAAATAAGGGCTAGAGATAAACTTTTTAAGATCCATGCAAACGGATGCAGCAAGTGCCAACACTGTTGGTTTAGAGAAGCGATGCATTCTGGGATAGTAAAACCGATGTCCCAACATTGTTGTGAGTTCCATGCAAACGGATGCAGCAAGTGCCAGCACTGTTGGTTTAGAGAAGCGATACATTCTGGGATAGTAAAACCGATGTCCCAACGCTGTTGTGAGTTCCATGCAAACGGATGCAACAAGTGCCAACACTGTTGGTTTAGAGAAACGATGCATTCTGGGATAGTAAAACCGATGTCCCAACATTGTTGTGAGTTCCATGCAAACGGATGCAGCAAGTGCCAGCACTGTTGGTTTAGAGAAGCGATGCATTCTGGGACAGTAAAACCGATGTTCCAACATTGTTGTGAGTTCCATGCAAACGGGTGCAACAAGTGCCAACACTGTTGGTTTAGAGAAGCGATGCATTCCTTGACAGTAAAACCGATGTCCCAACATTAATTGTTGTGAGTTCCATGCAAACGGGTGCAGCATGCTGGGGTTTCACCGGTCATGCTGGAAATTGTTAAGCCGAAAGTTTGGCCAATTTCAAACTACAGGCAACGACATTCAACAAGCCACAACAACTCACAACAAAAACCAACATGCCAAGCAAACGGACGCAACATGTTGGGCCCAACGACAATGTTGGGTCTGTTTGCATGGGCCTTAAGGTTGTTTCACTCCTTGACATAAGCACAAGCATAAGCATAGACATAAGCATAAGAATTCTATGGGCTGGTTCACACTTTGACATAAGCAAAAGCATAAGCTTAGACATAAAGCATAAGAATTCTATGGGCTGGTTCACACTTTGACATAAGCAAAAGCATAAGCATAGACATAAAGCATAAGAATTCTATGGACTGGTTCACACATTGACATAAGCAAAAGCATAAGCTTAGATATAAAGCATAAGAATTCTATGGGCTGGTTCACACTTTGACATATGCAAAAGCATAAGCATAAAAAAATGGAAATTTTTCCATTTTAATATGCTTGTGCTTATGCTTATGTTGGTTCGGTTCACACGTAGAATTTTTATGCTTATGTCGATGCTTATGCTTGTGCTTATGTCAAAGTGTAAACCCACCTTTAAGGTAGCTAGACAGCAGGTCCACCATAAAAAAAGAATTGCTGGACTTGCTAAAATGTTCCTTGACTATACTTGACATGTGAAATATTTACACTTTGAAGTTTGACATCCCGGTGGCAAATTTGAAGACGCGATATTGCTGCTGGAACTGTGGCTGAACTTAATTCTCTTGCACGGTTAATAAAACGTAATATTTTCTTTTCTCTATCATACTGCAATCATTCAGATCTTTCACTCCATTGTGAAGTCCGAGGCTGAAAATTTGTCCGAAAAGTGAACATATTTGCCCAAGGCGAAGCCGAGGAGTTCTCTCTCTCTTTTCTTTCGATGTGTTCCAGAACCAAGAGTTTGAATTCTCTGCCTGTCATTTTTATCTCATCTGTGCACGAAGTGCAGCCTGCAGGATGAGATATTGTGAGGGGTCTAACATGTCACTCGCGGTCCGGCTGTTAGCACGGCTTTTAGGACTGGGGCAAGTACTTTAAATATGTAGCGATCAAAAATGGCGGTTTTCTCTCAGACTTTGCATCGTGCTTTGTGTAAGCAAAGTCTACTCTACAGTTATTGAACTTTAAGTCTGGCTATGGATTGAATTAGAACCACAGATTATTTTCCAGCTTTTTTGCTACCTGAGGCTTAAACCGGCAAACTCAAACAAGATCGATGTAAGTTAAAGTAAAACAGTGGGATTGGCTTCGAAGATTTTTGTCAACATTTGAACCTTTGCTTCTCAGGCAAGTAGTTATAAACTTATACTAAGCATTTGAAGACGGTAAATGACTTAATTCACGGATGAGATGGCTCACAAGTAGCCCTTTGATTAATCAATTTCGACCTGAAATAAAACAATTTGCGTGGCTGCGATATTTGCCCTGTTAGCGAAAATCACGTGATTGATTTTGACCAATAGTCTTGCGCTTTTTCTTTGAAAATTATTGTTGAATTATAGCACGTGATAGCCTACTGGTACATTACACTGTGCATATTGTCTGTATCATTCGAGATCTTTTCTGCATTCACAATATACTCTCACACACCCATCCACTGCGGCCATGATGGGATCGCCATGTCAACCTTGCATCTTCGCTCGGTGGAGTTGTTGGCAGTAAGTTTTATAAGTGATCAATAAAATCTGTGATACGAATTGATGGAAATTAATATGGAGTTCACACCATATCTGTCTTCTGTTCCACAATAACTGTATAACTTCTGTACTTCACGTCTTCTTTTTAACTTCGTGTAAGCTTTCGGCAATCCTGCTCTCTTCAGATGGAAACACAGTTGACGCACTCGTGAATCTCTATCATAATTATCTGCTCCCAGTTGTGGGAGTTACGTTTGTCCTGTCCAAACATGTTTCAACATCGCTACTACAGTATAACAATCCTCTTATGGAGTTCAAGTGATTACAACGGCAATCAGAAGGGCCACCAAGCAGAAGCAGGGTTGATGCAAACCCAACTAATCTTGTCTTTTCATCGACATAGAAAGATTAAATGCCCTATCAATCTATCGAATTTATTTGAATTAGTACCCTGGGCGCTAATTACATTTTTTACGATTTTGGGTGGGCGCTTATTCGAGGTGGGCGCAAATTCAAAGCTGGGCGCTAACTAACTTTTCGCGATTTTCAGCAAGTAGCAACTTTATTTTGCGTGAACATAGCAATGAAAAAGGCTTAACGATTTTCACCCTTCACTCAAGATAATCAATTTCACTCTCACTGTATGTCCTTGATGTCCGATAACAGAATCAAGCAGGCTTGAAAACAGACTTGTTGTCCCTAGCTGGAGTATTTATCGCACGAACGCCGAGCAGAGCTATTGCCGCAAAGGTTGAGCGGGACTTTTTGCGGCTAAAAGAACTTTGTGCCTACCTGGAATTGGCAGTTGAAAGATTGAGGAGGATGCTAGCGTTCTAATAGGCTGTCGGACTATGATATTATCCATTGTAAGCCACTGAAGAAAAGAAACAATCAACACATCTCTTGTACACTTCACTATGAGTGTCGAATTTCTTTCTTTTTTTCTTTTTATTAGCTTTTTTTGTGGGAAGGGGGTGGGCGCTTATTTGAGGCTGGGCACTAATTAACTTTTTTCACTTTTTGGGTGGGCGGCTTATTCAAGGTGGGCGCTAATTTGAGGTTGGGCACTAATTCGAATAAATACGATATTACTCAATTTTTCTACCTCACACTCACTCTGGAAACCTCCATTGACTACATCACTGAGATGTTGCTAGGCAACTGTTTCAACCCAAACCATAACAAATGATAATTTGGTGGATTTTCCCTATTGATATGCCAATTTTTCAGGTTATAAGTCGATCGTAATAAAAAACGTCTTTGCATTATTTAAATTAAAAACAGTAAAGATGTTAATGACACCTAAGGTGGAGCACACTGGTAGAAAGTAACCACAAGAGAATATGAAGATAATCTCTGAACTGAAGGAAAAGGCAAGGAAAATGAATGCTTATGAGTTGGGAATGGGAAACACATGACGTACAATATAGAACTAGAAGATCCTTTTGGAAGATCAATGTGCTACCTGAAAACTAGCCTGTTAGTCAGCTCTCCTTTGTAATTGCAAACGGAGAGAAAATGACCCACGAGATGAATCTATTATGACTCTTTTACTTTCCACTTGAAAACTAGAGCCAGATAGCAGGCCACCAGGTGACAAGCGTAAATGCTGAGATAAATGAAGATTACTACTAAAAATGTTTACTTGTATTCCATGTGCATCAGCTGATCTTGGTTCAAATACATCAAACGTGACAGTTGCACCATCATTCATCTTAACGTGATGATGAACACTTTCAAGATCTGGCACACCCACGCGACCAACTTTTCCAACAATTAAAGTTTGCATGTGACCACTTTTTCCCCAAAGAAATGGTGGAACATAGCTGCAAACAGGGAATTAACCAAATGAATTAAAGATGGTTTTAAAACACTGAGTTATTTTAACCATTACATGGTAGGCAGAGATAGGGTTAATGGGGCAGTGGGGTTTGCCAACTTTTTATGCCAAATATATTTGACAAAAAGTTTTAAAATAACTTTAATGAAACTGTGTGGTAAACAGACTAGGCCTAGGTGCAATAAACTCTACCAAAGATGGCATTCTCTGATACCAGGACAGCTGCTCCAATCACACAGAGACTCTGCTGACCCTACATTATGACCAATGTCATGATCCAGCACATTTAAAGTGCCTACCGGTATAACAAGAAAAATTTTATTGCCCAATAATATACCAATTCATAAATGAGAACAAATGGTGTTTACAGCATTTTGATGGTGTACTTGCTTCCAAAGATATTGAAGTTTTGCTGATATGCAAATTACATTATAGCTATGACATCAAGCGGTGTTCAGAGCTTTAGTAAAAGAAGCCATATCTCACCCATCTTTGGGCAAATTTCAGTCAAACTTGGTCAAACATTTTTATTTTGGTGTTTTCGTTTCCATGGCACCAAACTTTGTTATTTGCATTTCAGCCAAAACTCTGAACACAACTTGATATCATAGCTATGCTAATTTGCATATCATGAAAACCTCAATAACAACCCTCTAAAATCCTGACTCTGCTCAGTTTGTAATTTAGGTGTCTCACTAAGACGATTTTGAACTGGGGTTATATTATACAGAGTTGCTATACGTCAGAATGAAAAAAACTTCCCTGACCTAGAGCAAAATTTCACTGACCTTTTAAAAACTCAGCAATTTGTACAGAGAACATAACAAGCTTAGTTATTTGACAACATTTTTCAGTTTTTCTCTTTAGACGTTCGATAAAATTAATACAAATGAAAGCCATTTAATATCCAAAATGATATAAGTTGCCATGACTTTAAGCAGAATTTCAAATTTCCCCAACCAAATGCAAAATTCACTCACTTTTCTCTGACCTTGAAAAAATTTCACTTTTCCCTGACTTTTCACTATGATATGATATATGATATGATATATGATATGATATACATGATATGATATGATATATAGAGGATATTACATGGCGGCGCGGAGATACAAATTTTATCTTCGAGTGTAGAAAAAATCTCACCAGTGAGCGCAGCAAACGAGTGAGATTTTTTCAACACAAGAAGATAAAATTCGTATCTCCAAGCAGCCATGTAATTTTCTTTTTATCATATACTTAGTTTTTATACTTTGTTTCA
>JAOBYJ020123392.1:0-10195 GCA_025403565.2 Palythoa heliodiscus | reverse complement strand
AGACCCCCTGCTAATGTTCGTCGGTACAACCGATGAACATCGGCAGGGTGCCATGATTTCAGATGGCCATGAATCTTCTCAGGCCTACAGTATTTCCTGCATTTTTAGGTATACAAACTATTCATGTTGACAACTAGGAGTTAGATTGGGTGTTAAAAGAAAACATATAATACTGTATCTTTACCTTTTTCACAAAACTGGCCAGTCCATCCCGGCTGACATTTACAGTTTCCATCTGTATGACTGCAACTTCCTCCATTCTGACACACACATAATTTGCTGCAGTTCTCACCATAGAAACCAGCTTGACAAACTAATAAATATATAATTTGCAAAACTGAACAAAATTTTTATCTTAGTTTGAGATTCTGAGGTGACTAGAGATCGAGCATGGAAATGGCACAAGTAAAAAACAATAAATATAAAATAATAATAATAATAATAATATAATTGTCTTTTGCTTATCTTTTCAAAGAAACAAAAAGATACAAGTCTGCAGACCAGATTTGGTGTTAGTAAATAGGGCAGATTGTCAGTGCCACATGAGTGGCATTGCTGTGCCTAGTGACGCTATGATTGCTGAGAGATAAATATCAAGATATCAGAAGAGGGGTTGCAAGGTTATGGAACATCAAGGCATAGATCTGTAGTGTTTGTAGTAACAACAATAAAATATAATAATAATAGCAATGATAATAATAATAATAATAATAATTTTATTAGCATTCCACAGGGCTATTCTATGCTAATTACAGCAAATTATAATAATTAGCTGGGAGTTGATTTTGGAGAGAGAGGAAAACTGGAGTATCCGGAGAAAAATCATTGGAGTTAGGGTGAGATTGGCAGATCTCAGTCCACATGCATGACCTGGGAGGTGCAAATGATGACCACTCTGCCTACCTGACTCTCCTGGAGCTCTAGGAATGGTTATCAGATGTCTGCATAGTCATCTGAGCAAGTTTTGGATTGCCACAAGGATATGTAGAGCTACCAACAAAAGGCAGCCTTACTAGGCACAGTGAGAATCCTCTGAAAAGTACTCACAGCCAGAGACTGTAAGATATACAGCTTGCCTTCGGTACTTAAAACTAAATCCAAGTAAACCATTTAACTTATTTACTTCTCAGTGTGTTTAACTACATAGGGTTGGCAAGTCAGCACAGATCTCGGTGTAAAAGCTAATTTTTATGAAGGGAGGAAAACTTGAGAGCATGGAGAAAAACCGTTGGAGTATGACTGAGATAAACAAATCTCAGCCGATGTGCGAATCCCAGAATGAAATCCAAAGCCTCTATTGGTGGAAGGGATAAGTACTAACCTCTTGGCAAACTTGACTCCCTCCCCCAGTTTTTTAAAAAAATTATATCGAAACAGAAAATCAGATGAGTTAGTTAAACAAAATGCTGATGTTTTGAGTATTTTAGCATTACATCTGAAGCTATTAATAAAAATATAATTTGCTGCCAGAAGACCAGTTTGTCACTTAAGCTTTTGTTGAAATCTTATAAACTGTTAGAATTAAGTTGATCTATATTAATTGTATGGAAGTTAAATCCATTACCTTGTTCACAATTGTCTCCTTTCCAACCCGAAAAGCAAAGACAGCCATCTGAAGGATTACAAAAGATCTTTCAGTTATGTAATATTACTTGAGGCAAGTTTTTCTACAAGTACTTGTCTCACAATGCTACTGAAAAACAAGTTGCAAAAGGGGTGTCACACAATGCAATGGCTCCTACAACTTAAAATTTGAAGCTGAAAGTGCAAAAACTAGAACTGATTATACTTTTGCCAACAATGTCTGTACCAGCGAGGATTTACACTGTGCCACGCATCGGATATAATTCAGGAGTTTTATTTGATCTAAATTAAATATTTACGATTAACAAAACATTTCAAAATAAAAACTAAAGAAGATAAAATCAAATTAAAATAAACAGAAGAAATTCATAAATCCACTTACTTCTGTGGCGGTCCTACGGGTTAGCAATCAGCGATTCAGTTCAGGTTTACAACTCAAACTCACACTTCGAAAAATAACGAACAACTAAAAATTTGAAAATTTAAACAAAACAATACAATTCCGTTGGGAAAAAACTATACTAGTGTTCAGTGTCTCTCGTCCAGGTTTAACGAAACAACTATACTAGTGTCCAGTGTCTTTAGTGAAACAATGTCTACCACTTGTTTTACGATTTAGCCATTGCACAAGGTGTTATTCACTGCAAATGGGCTTGTGGAAAGGATCTTGCAATGCTACTGCAAGACAACTTGCATGAAAAATTACCTTGTGCAACTTTTTTAATGCATTTAATACCTTCCATGCACACTCCGTTGAAAGAGCAATTACTGAGCTTGCACAGTGGCACATCACATGCTGGCCCTGTCCATTGTCTGTCACACACACACCTTCCCATGCGGCACACCCCATGGTTGCTACAGTCAGCAGGAATACAATCTGGTTCATGAATACATGCAATGGTAGACACCTTTCTAGCACAAATGAAGTCACCACTAAAACACAAGTGAAACAACATACATTAGCCATTTATGGCAATTGTCTTGTTTTTTTGGTGTTTGCCAAATGAAAGTTGCTTTTCCAGAAATGATGTATTTTACAAAGCAAGCAAAATATGCTGGTAAGAATATTTCTGCAAGAAGCAGAAACCCTCTGATGAGCCTTAATGGCCCACTGGAGCTGATGTTCTCTCTTGTTCTAACCATTTAAGCCCCAAACACGACAAATGACGAGTTGGAAAATTCTCCCAACTAAGCTCCCTACTTTTTACATAAACAGTGTGGGAGAATTTGGCTTTTCACCTTCCACAGCTCAATCCATTTTATTAGTTTCTTTTTTCTCATCATCAGTTGCATTATTCGGCAAGAGTTATGTAAGGAGAAGTTAGATGTTGATCGATCAATTGCCTGGGGCTGAAAGGGCTAAGCGGATCTAAAGATCATTAATTACTCCTGGATGGGACACTAATGCGTCACAGGTTAGCCCCCAGCAGAAGCTAGTACTCATTTTACCAAACTCGTAAGGATATAGAAAGCTGAGTCAACTTCAGAAAAATATAACTACACAAAAAAATATATATTAATCAACACTTGGCTGAGCTTGAGTTTGAGTCTGGTACATGGCGGGCTTGCAAGGAGGGCAGAGGAATCTTACCACTGCAACAACCACATTTCTGTCATCTTAAAGCAGTTTAAAACTGTGTTTAAAGGAATACAAACTATACAATCAAAACCTGCAAATTCAAACTCATGACTCAAAGGAATAAGTGTTCATTCAAAATCAGTATTGGCTTCCAACTAAAAAAGGTTACATCCCAAAATCTGCTATTGGAACCACTCTTTGAATGTGTAGCATCCATATGTCTGGAGAATTACTTTTAATTAGTAGAACTAGTATTCAATGGGTATTTTCTTTACACTGAAATTTAAGCTAAAAAAAGCCAGGATTTTTCCAAATACTTGGTAATGCTTTGCTTTCCAGACTTTTTCCATTCTTTCCATAACTTTGTTATTAGACTTACAGACTGTTTCCAGGCTCTGTATGAATGCTAACAGTAATAAACAGACAAAATATAAAACTATTATAACTGCAAAATGTTTAAATAATTTCTCTTTACCATTCATCTGAAGGATAGTTGACAGTTGTGCTGTTTACAACAAATGTCGATGACCCTCCTCCATCCAGATTAATTGCATTGACCACATCAAACTTCTTCAATAGCTTGGCAAAGTCATAAAGGTTAATGCTATTGATGAAATTATACAGAATGACTAAGTAAGATTATAAAATTTAAAGGAATGACAGAATCGTGAAAGGGGGCTGAACTTTTACAAATTCTTTTTGCTCAAGGTATTGTTGAGATCTGAGAAACAAAGTAAATGGAATCAAATGCTTGAGATTCTCATTGTCTGGTTTTCACAGCTTAATGAAAAATCAAGGCTTTAGGGAGTTTTCTAACACTTGTAGTATTTTCTACTAAATCATTAATATTAATTCTCCCAGTCCTACTTAACATTTATAGAACATACAAACGAAGTTTTTGATTATGATTCTAAAAGGGAAGAGCCTTAATTTATTGTTAATTTAATTGATTGAAGTATTCAGTTCTAAATACTATAAACTGGACAACTCAGATTAATATTAATCCATGGATTATAATAATAATACATTATAATAGGGTTATTATAATCCGGTAATAGATTATTATAGTCCAGTAATAGATTATCATAATTCAGTAATAGAATAAAATTACAACAAAAAATTGGAAGGATTTGATTATCATTAATCAAATCATCCAGATTAATATTAATCTCCAGATAAAATTCCAGGGAATGATCGGATATAACAGATTTATATGACAGACACACTGATATGATCAGTCACATAACGATCAATTGCATATGCTAGAACTGCTTGATACCACAACATTGACCCTAGAAGTAAATGAAAAGGAACAAGCGTCTCTGGGCCAGTGAATCAATGCTGTGGGCATGTGCTTTTACAAAAAAGGGGCCCTTGAGAAAGGGAATAACTACCGGCTGTGTAGGATTAGCAACAATTCCATGGTTCGGAGCCGGCATATCACAATTATGGCAACTCTGAACAAGAATTTCTTCCATTTCTTGGCACCTTTTGCAAATAAAATATTATCTGGGAACTGAAATGGTAACGTAACCGTAAGCATAAATTATTGTATCAGTGATGTAAAGTTAATGAAAAAACTATTTCAGCTATTTCAAACAATTATTAATCGTGGGACATCATAGATCCTAGCTTTGTATTTACTCCTAGCTTAGTGCTTGAAGATGAAAAGTGGAGTAGGGGGGATTCTGGTCGACCAGCAAAAACTCACAAAGTATGCATGGTGTTTAACATTCATGAAAGGGATGCCGAGCGAGTAGAAAACACTTTCAGTGACTTTGATTAGGATTAATAGGAATTCTAAGCAGGATTTATTTTATTAAATATTTATCAGAGTGACATTAATATTAATATTAATCAGATTATTACTAATCTGACATAAGATTAATATTAATCACAATTAATTAAGGCCTGGCTCAAACCTCAGAAGAGGATGATAATAATCTATTACTAGCTTATTATAATCTAGTACTGGATTATAATAATCTATTATTGAATTACTATAATCTATTACTGGATTATAATAATCATTTGGATTAATATTACTTTGATTAATATTAATCCAAGTTGTCCTGTATAAAATGCTAAATTTGAAATTATTCCATTATGCAGACTGCAGAAAGAAAATAAGTTTAAATTATTCCAATATATTCAATAATTACCCCAACATAAAAATAATCTAATGCTTTAAGACTTTCAATCAATACTTTTCTAAGCCCATCCATCCTATATAAGCAATTTATATTCTGTGTTTTAAATAGCTGTGTCTGAAATTCTTCAAATCACAAAAAAAGCGGTATAAAACAGGTGGCGTGATAAACTCGATCCAGACACCATGATCATGTGATTCTCACGTTACGGACGTGTTTATAAAAAACACGCTCTCAGAATAACTTAACTTTTCTACATTCTTTCTATCCAACCACATAATTTGTAAAGGTTTTGCTTTAGTGAGTGACATGGTTTAGCTTACCCTCTACGGTGAGTTTTACCGTCGACTTGGGCAATGACTAAGCGGCCCCGAGAGTCGTGTCCTATTGCACTTCTGGCCGAAATTACATTAGCAAACAAATCCATGGAACCTGTTTCCTGTGTGTTCCGACATTCTGCCTTCTTACTCTCATCCACATACACTTGCCCGTTTCTGAGAAGCCAGACAACACCAGAAACTAACTGGGTAAAAGGATTGTTTTTATCAAGAACCACGTCCTGCGATGGATAACCTACAACAAAGGTGCCGTCCTTGCGAATACCAAAATTTGCATTTTGTATTCCACCAGCATCTTGAATGAGCTTTGCATCACTTACAATATTCCCCAGACAACGACCATCCGAGGTCCTGAAATATCCTGCATTTATAGCAGCTAAACACTTTTGTTGCCTTGAGGAATCAGCTACTGTAGATCGCAGATGAGTTTTACATCCGCCTGTCTTTCCTGGCTCCAGGACAGAAAATGTCCTCATTGGGTTGTCAGCCACAGAAATATGCCCATACACAAATTTTCTATGGCCAAATTCGTTGAATTCATGAAGAAAATTACTTGTTTTAACAAATGGAACATTTTTTTTGTAAAAACTATTCAAAGAAATTGGATGTTTCTCGTACGATGAGTTGCCATGTAGAACAGGTTCACATCCTTTAGCTTGCGATCGCCTTGATCGGTGCAAGCCGTGCTCTTTGTACGGCGTTAAAATATCTCCAGGAAACGGATCGTCATCTTCTTCATATAAAGGTGATACCCCTGTAAAAACGATCAAGAACAACAATAAATACAACACAAGTTTCGCCATACCGGCGATGGCACCGACTTCTCGTTCATTTGTGGTCAGTCATCAAACTCAAAATATGTAAATGTTGAAACCACGAACTTGGTTGTTTCGACGGTCAGCGGGTTTTGATCATCTCCAGTCTTACTCTTCATTCGGAATAGTGCGAGGAAACGCCTACCAGAAATTGACAATTTGAGCACGTCTCGGCGGAAGTTTGCTCAGTTTGACACATTATATAACGAATTGTTGGTGGGAATGTCACTGCGGTCGCCTGTAAATAAAAAAGAAAGGAACCATTATGGAGTTTTTACCGACAAAGTTTGTTCTTCAACCATCAGAAGCGTTAAAATGTCCCATTTGCAGGAGATTATTTTGTGATCCTGTGATATCAACTGTATGTGGCCACACGTTCTGCAATGACTGCATCACAGCAAACAATCCGGGAAACGCTCCGCTGTCGACAAGTAAATGTCCGATCGATGGTTCTTTGCTCCAACGAACTCAATTAGTTGTTAATTTAGCACTTAAGGGTCAGATAGAAGATTTATTGATTTACTGTCGACATGGACTCACGAGAAGTGACTCCGAGGAGGACTTTGAAGTTGACGAGACAGGCTGTTCCGAACGCATCACCCTTGGTAAACGAAAAGAGCATGAGGAAATGTGTGATTACGCGATAGTTCCGTGCCCAAACAGTTCAAATCATTGTGGAAAGTTTAGAAGAAGAGACCTAGATGGTCATCTTAAGATTTGCCCGCAGTACAAGTGCGATTTCCATAGAAAAGGTTAGACTTCAAATCATAAGTTGATCTAATAAGTAAACAAGTAAAATCTCTTTTAATGATACATTAAAATCAGGTTAATATGAACAAAGGAGTCAAATGTATTCTGACTTTTGTTTAGGAACACCAAAATGCTTGAGTTTGTCTAAAGGACTTTTCAGGCATGTACTTTTTTGTGGTGTTGATGGACTGTTTATGATGCTGCCTGGTTAGCCTAATTGGTAAGATGTCAGTCTGCCATGTAGGAGGTTTGGGATCAAGTCCTCAGTTGGACCTTCCCTCAGGGTCTTAAAATTAGTACTTAAGGAGAGGGTGCTGCCTTTGCTCTCACATCTGTAAATGGTTATACCTTTGTGTCTTCTTGGATAAGGAACTTAAACCATAGTTCTAAAGAATGATGGTGGTTTCACCCAGGCGCAATTTCACGCAGGTTCACTTGGGTGAATTCGCCCAGGTTTTTTGGTTAATTTGCCCAGGTTTTACGGTGAATTTGTCCAGGTATTACATTCGTACACTTAAATAAAAAAAAACTTACTGCATTTGTTCGAATTAGTTTGGAAATATTGAGCAAAAGATGTAAAACAACAAGGACAGATTTATTTCATTAATTTATGACTACAGATTCGATGTCAACTAGTGCAAAACATTAAAGCTTGACATTTCTTTGTTCACATTTCTGTTCCCGTAAAAATAAAGTAGAAATAGAAATAAGGAAAAGGTATAAACAGACAAAATTTTCACATATTTCACCAGTTTGTGATGCTGGGCAAATTTATCAGATTTAGCAAATTCCTTTCATTTATGGCTGCAGATTCGCTGTCGACATGTGCAAAACATTAAAACTTGACGTTTCTTTGTTGACATTTTTGTTCCTGTATAAAGTAAAGTAGGCATATAAAAATAAGGAAAAGATATATAAACAGACAAAATTTTCACATATTTCACGAGTTTGTGATGCTGGGTGAATTCACCGTAAAACGTGGGCGAATTCACTGAAAAACCTGGGCGAATTCACCCGAGTGAACCTGGGCAAAATTGCACCTGGGCAAAATCGCCAGCTACCGTTCTAAAGGTCCATGGGCTAGAAAACTCTTTGTGGCATTAACATGTTTACTCTTCTAAAATAATGTATCTCTGTATCTTTATCTATGTTTTATCTATGTATCTGTGCTACTACAACTATCTTCATGTTGAGTGTAGATGGCCATGTATGTAACCCACAAAGCCTCTATTCAAAGTCAAACTTGGCCTGTACAGTACAGTTTAGTGAGGATTACATACTGGCCACAAATACATAAAATATCTTCACTCTGATACTGTCTCTTTCATACAGATTTCCAGTCAACAAAAAATTTAAGCCATTTTAGTCAACTGTAAAAGTTTAAGATTATAATTTTGTCTCTAACAGGATGTAGCTTTGTTGGAATGAAAGAAAATGTCCAGGAACATACCAAAATATGTGCTTACAGAAATGGCACAGAGGCAGTAAGAAATGTACCACAAGAAGGGGTTAGTTATTAAAAACTTGATCAATTTGAGGTCCCTTTTTCATACTGCAGTATATAGTTTTGCTTAGCCTGAACCGTTCCCTTTGTACAGTGCATTGCTCAGCCCAATCCCTTATTCATACTGCAGTGTGTTGCTTCACATGAACCCTTCCCTTTGTACAGTGCATTGCTCAGCCCAATCCCTTATTCATACTGCAGTGTGTTGCTTCGCATGATCCCTTCCCTTTGTACAGTGCATTGCTCAGCCCAATCCCTTATTCATACTGCAGTGTGTTGCTTCGCATGAACCCTTCCCTTTGTACAGTGCATTGCTCAGCCCAATCCCTTATTCATACTGCAGTGTGTTGCTTCACTTGAACCCTTCCCTTTGTACAGTGCATTGCTCAACCCAATCCCTTATTCATACTGCAGTGTGTTGCCTAGCCTGATCCCTTCCCTTTGTACAGTGCATTGCTCAACCCAATCCCTTATTCATACTGCAGTGTGTTGCTTCACTTGAATCCTTCCCTTTGTACAGTGCATTGCTCAACCCAATCCCTTATTCATACTGCAGTGTGTTGCTTCACTTGAACCCTTCCCTTTGTACAGTGCATTGCTCAACCCAGCCCCTTATTCATACTGCAGTGTGTTGCTTCGCCTGAACCCTTCCCTTTGTACAGTGCATTGCTCAGCCCAATCCCTTATTCATACTGCAGTGTGTTGCTTCGCCTGATCCCTTCCCTTTGTACAGTGCATTGCTCAGCCCAATCCCTTATTCATACTGCAGTGTGTTGCTTGGCCTGATCCCTTCCCTTTGTACAGTGCATTACTCAGCCCAATCCCTTATTTATACTGCAGTGTGTTGCTTCGCCTGAACCCTTCCCTTTGTACAGTGCATTGCTCAACCCAACCCCTTATTCATACTGCAGTGTGTTGCTTCGCCTGATCCCTTCCCTTTGTACAGTGCATTGCTCAGCCCAATCCCTTATTCATACTGCAGTGTGTTGCTTCGCCTGATCCCTTCCCTTTGTACAGTGCATTGCTTAGCCTAAACCCTTATTCATACTGCAGTGTGTTGCTTCACCTGAACCCTTCCCTTTGTACAATGCATTACTCAGCCCAATCCCTTATACTTACTGCAGTGTGTTGCTTAGCCTGAACCCTTCCCTTTGTACAGTGCATTACTCAGCCCAATCCCTTATACATACTGCAGTGTGTTACTAGCCTTGAACCCTTCCCTTTGTACAGTGCATTGCTCAACCCAATCCCTTATACATACTGCAGTGTGTTGCTTCGCCTGATCCCTTCCCTTTGTACAGTGCATTGCTCAGCCCAATCCCTTATTCATACTGCAGTATGTTGCTTCGCATGAACCCTTCCCTTTGTACAGTGCATTGCTCAGCCCAATCCCTTATACATACTGCAGTGTGTTGCTTCGCCTGAACCCTTCCCTTTGTACAGTGCATTGCTCAGCCCAATCCCTTATTCATACT
>JAOBYJ020123291.1:0-10195 GCA_025403565.2 Palythoa heliodiscus | reverse complement strand
TAACAATTTTGTATTATTTGTAGATCCATTTCACTGGGCGTGGCTGCCATATGCAGAGGAGCCGTTTTTAGATGAAATCCGCGACCTTGTCGTTCCTCAACTGCCCGACATGAACTTTGTTCAAGATTTGATTGATGATCTTTACAACTTGTTCAAGGTACGTTGGGCAGATTTATCACTGGTTACTGTCTTAGAAACCTGCGGTGTGATTGGTAGAGGAAACGATGCTATGTTCAGTTTTGCCTTGATTCAAAATTATAGTACAATCAATTTTGTATCTCTCGCTTCCTACCTTAGTCTTACTAGGATAACTAAATCCCTACAAGAGCCTAAGTGGCCATTGGAGCTGGCGCTTATATGAGAGTCATTTACTCCCCCGGGACACTAATCTGTCGCAGGTTAGCCCTCAGCAGAAGCTGGTACTCATTTTACCGACCACGTAAGGATGTGAAACCGAGTCAATTTTGGCGGAAAAGAAGGTCACACAAATGTTCAACACTTGGCAGGGCCGGGATTTGAATCCGGGAACTTGTGGTTGGAAGGCAGAGATATTAGGGACTTTAAGCAATGAGGACGGCGATGCCAACAACGACGGCAAGGAACAATAGTAAATACAATAACTGCACGTTGAAATGTATCGTGCTGAGAACCTGCAGGTCGTTGTTCCTCAAATCAGAACGTGAAAAGACCTTTTTTAAAGGTCTCGGGACTACGAGAACGTGGAAATAAAAATGTTCTCAGTATTGGTTTATCTTCAAGGAGAAACATTTAATTGTTTTCCAATCACAAAGTTCAACGATGAGAAAACAAAACCCTAATGACCCGAAGAAAGAAATAAAGAACAAACCAGAAATATAATTTTTCTGAGCCGTCGTCGTCAGAGTTCCCGTCCTCATTGCTTAAGGCCCCTTATTATTACCACTGCGCAAACCACGCCGCCGTATCTCAGTGTTACACTAACCTATGATATAATCTCAGGTATTGTAGTGGGGTAATCTATTCGCAGAAATTCTGAGTCGATAACTTTTGTCCACTTTTTTGCCTTATATGGGGAACTGCAAAGACTTCCGGTTTGAGAGCAGTCGCCGCTTTCCAGCAATGATTTCAAAATGAGTAGAAAATAGCAGTTTTGAAGTATATAAGGAATACTGTATATCGAAAGGCATGACTCCATCTTCTCCATACTATAGTCTGAAAAAAGACTTGTATATTTCAAAATTGGGAATGAAAGGTTGTGTTGCTATGATGTCATGACTCAAACGAACAAACCAGCTATTGTAAAGTCAAGTGGCGGCTAGTACAATGTTTTGAACCGACCATATTAAAATTTGACTAAAAAATCGCTTCTTATTATAATTACAGGATTGCTACTTTTTCTATACATCTTTTTGTTAAATGGGTTCTATTTGTACAAGTTACGTGGAAAAAAAATTTTTCTATTTTTGTAATATAGCCATGCAGACCTATAGAGCATTTTTACCTGACGTCATAACGGCCATGTTGGTGTTCCTTGAATAAAAGAATTTTGACACCAAAATGGCCGCCTCGTCTTTTGTCTTTGGCGTCTCTAGAAAGTGCGTGAAAATGCTCTATTGAAATCATTGTCTCTTAGGCTATGGCCACAATAATGCGTTTCATTTTGCTTTGCTTTTGGTGACATCAAAAACGCATCGATTGATATGCATTCACGCTACTGTTTTCATATCGCTTTCATATTATTTTCAACTGGCCACACTAAAACGCTCAAAAACGCTGAACTGTGTGGCGTGAGTCTAACATTGTGCACATGCTCAAAAGAGACGCCATATTTGATTTCTTGAAATAAATAGTTTTTAAAAAAACTGTTCAATACGTCGGCGAGTAGAATACAAGCTTGGAGTAATGATAATAAACAAATTATCATCGCCGTAAGTATTGGAAAAAGCCAACGTTTCGAGCGCTAGCCCTTCGTCAGAGCATCTGAAAAAGCTGAGAAAATGAAGGGCTTATAAAGGTGGTTAATAGATACAGAGATGCAAATAGTGAAAGGCCATTAGTCAGAACTAATAATAATCAGATGAATGACAACCGCTCATTAATAACATTAGGAGCCAAGGTACCGAGTTTGAAAATAAGTTTTTGTTCCTTTCTCTTACGCGATTCATTAGAGCCATTGTGAAGAGTAATGCCGCTGATTTGCATGTTACGAAAAGAATGTCCTGGGAGATAGAAATGCCGCGCAACTGGTTTAGACAGTGAGAGATCATTTGTTTGAGCATCTCTCAAATGTTCAACAAATCGATCACCAAGTTTTCTACCAGTTTCTCCGATGTAAAGTTTTGACAGACTGAACAAGTGATACAATAAATCAAATTGGTACTGGTACAAACAAAATGGTTGGATACCGCTGTGTAAGTAGGGCCAGATCATAGAAAGGATTGCAACTAATGGCTGCTCACCCGTTTGAAACATTTCTTTCCCCAAACTAAATATTCATAGAAGGGGTTAAACTAATGGCTGCTCAACGGAGTAGAACATTCCTTTCCCCAAACTAACCAAACATAGAAAGTAAAGTAGAAACATAACGCTTGTGGGATGTGGCTGGAATAATAAATATAACTGTGTTGCACAAACGTGCTGATAATGACACAGCCACTAAATAGGGCACTATGGCTGTCATAGAAAGGGTTACACCTAACGGCTACTCACCCAAGTAGAACATTCCTTTCCCCAACTGACCTATCATAGAAAGGGTTGCACCTAACGGCTACTCACCCAAGTAGAACATTCCTTTCCCCAACTGACCTATCATAGAAAGGGTTACAACGGCTGCTCATCCGAGTAGAATATTCCTTTCCTCAAACTGACCAATCATGATCATAGAAAGGTTTAGAACTAACGACAGCTCACCCCAGTAGAAAATTCCTTTCCCCAAACTGATCTATCATTGAACGGGTTATAACTAACGGCTGCTCACAGGAGTAAAACATTCGTTTCCCCAAACTGACCAATCATAGAAAGGGTTACAAATAACGGCTGCTCACGCGAGTAAAAGTTCCTTTCAATCATAGAAAAGTTTACGATTAATTATTGCCCATCCGAGTAGAACGTTCCCGGCCTTCCCCAAACTGACCAATCATAGAAAGGCTTCCATATTCTGAAAACCAGACGTTCCTTGTTTAAACACTTAAAGGAGGGATTTCAAGGCGCATGACGGAAATTACGCTTCGTTGGTTCCGGAACTGGAAATACCAATAACACTTGTCAATCAAAATAATCACCAAAATCAAATATTTAAAAATAGCCAGTGTATACTGACAAAGAGTTCAAGAAAGAAGCTTCCCAAATTAAAAAGCGTGCAGAATAAGACTATTTGAGAGCAAATGTTACAGAAATGGTGTAAATCTGTTTGAATCGTTAAAGCAAGAACTACGAGAATTAAAACAATTGTTAAAAGATAAGAGTGCTTTGACACTAAAGTAAGAAAAGTTCCAAAGTCTGAATACAAAGTCAATGAATGCAAACACACCCGAACCCAATGGCAACTGAATTATAAAAAAGCCCAAAATTAAATATAATAAAGTCGAAAACCAAATCAAATATTTCCAAAATAAAAGTGCGGAAAGTAAGAAGAAAGAAAACCTTGAAAGAGATAAAAAATAAGACAAAAATACGAGCAATAGTCAATACATACAAAACGTACATGTCAGATGAAAAGCTTTCGAATCAGAGGAATGAAGAAGTTAGTCTTCTTGCAAAGGGGCTTAAATTTGTTCCCACTCAAATATCGAGCAAACGAATGCTTAGAAAGCAAATCATGCAAAATTTTAATGATTTTGTAATAAGGGTGGGCATCTGATGCGTATTTGCAAACCAAAAGAAAGAACAACACTTGTTTCACATTAAATCAGACTGGGGAAGTCTTTGCATATTTTCTTTACATAACGGCTGCACCAGTGAAACAAGATAAGCACAACATGACGATGAAATAGATAGTGTGAACAGACGTGAAACAGCAGTAAAAAATCATAAACATGAAACAAGCCGAGCACAAGAAAACAAAACCTTCCGTTGTTCTTGTGTTTACATTATGCTTGTTTCACGCTTATTGCATAGTGTCAACCCTCTGACATAAATATAGAACACAAGAAGAATGGAAAGTTTTGTTTTCTTGTGCTCGTACTGTTTCATGCTTACGCTTCTTCAGTGCTATTTCACGTCTGTTTACACTACCTTTTTTTATCCCTATGTTATGTTGTGCTTATGTTATGTTGTGCTTATAAAAATGTTATGCTTATCTTATTTCACTACTACTTCATGTGTGTTCACACTACCTTTTTATCCTTGTGTTATGTTATGTTGTGTTGTGCTTATCTTATTTCCGTCATGTCAATTAGGCTTTAAACCCGAAGCCATGGAACAAATTCGCCATGTACGTTCATGAATTCCAAACTACTGTGGAAAAAGTTGACCTACCTTGTAAGACATTACAACATACTGTAACATACATATCTTAAGATCACGTTTTATTTCTTTTTGACAACTGGATATATACCATGGACCACAAAATACCTTCGATACGAGTTACGGAACTATTGAAACTTTTAGCATCAAATAAAATTATTGCTAGAGGTGGGAATCTAGCTATAGTTCATCGGTATTTCTGAAGAACACACTCAATCTCCTTTCGATCATTCAACACATGCTTCATCGCAATATCATAAACTGTGATGAGTAGTGTGGGGAATTTGTCCAAATATGCGAACTTCTCAAGCAGCTCTGTCTGGAAGTCTATCGGTCTAGTAGCACTTGACACATGTGAGTAAGAGTTCCTAATGAATCTCACCAAATCCACTGCAGAGGTCGTACTGTACCTCCTGCTTTTGTGCATTGATGTCATTTCCACATAAATCTGTGAAATTTGCGTATCCCATGGGTTGGACAAGAATTCTGGACCAAGCTCAGTTTCAAGGTCTGACTCAGCAGATGTCAGTCCTCGGTCTGTGGCAAAATGGCGTGGTTCTACAAACTCGGGCTGATTTCCAACTGCACACAAGAAATCCTTTTTCTTGGCTTTTGACCAGAAGAAAGGGTGGGACAGACAGTTAGCAGCCGTGAGACGCTCGTCTTTGTTGTGTTGGAGTATCAAGTTCAAGAGATGAGAGGCTTCTGGGGAAATCTTCTCAGACAAGTTGAGTTGACCTTTCATGACCTTACCTTCAGTTTCGTGCCGAATCATTCCATCACTCATTCCTGTCTCATCAATGGGTCTAAAAGCGTGTTTCTTTTCAGCCATGATGTAATGTAACACCAGTCCAGCTGCAAACACGTCTGATGCCTCGGAATGGCCACTGCTTTGGATCTCTGCAGCCATCCAGCACCTTTACAATATTAAAGATGAATATATAACACAAGTTCTTCAAATAAACACTTAACTCAAAGCTAATATTTATTACTTAGAAGCCGAGTAGGACGTCAGTACTGTAAGTCATGGGACTGGATTTTTTTCATTTTTATGGGCTAAGCAGGAAGAGCATCTGTCATGAAAAAACTGAGGTGCGAAACTTGCAATACAGTTCGAACTACGAAGTTAGTACCATATTAGGCCCAACAAAAAAAGATTTTGATATCAAATCGTATTATCTTATCAGTTTTACTTGGCAACTTTGAATATATATACTGTTACAAATGAGGATCTCTAGATATACAACTTTTATGTTCAGCATTTGAGTTGAAAGCAGTAGGGTCAATATTTTACCATTCGGCTAGTTCAATTTAAGTTCGACGGATTAAAACATTTCTATTGAAAAGCTATAAAAATTTGCTGTATCTGCTACTGATGTGCATCAGTCACCCCATTCTTTTTAGGTCATTTGGAATACTGTACACTTAAGATGCAACAAAATTGACCTTCAACTTGGGGCTTGATCGACCAGTCAGTCAATCAACAGTCAATCAATCCCGAAGTCAATCAATCAGTCAATTCATTAATCAATCAATCAGTCAATAAGAAAAAGAGCTGATGGGCTCCAAAATCAGACTTTTTAGGAGCCAATTCAAATGTTTGCTAGGCCAATATTAACAATGGCAGCGGTTCCAAATTAGTCAAGCTAAGCTCATGTTACAGAATAAAAAATACCCAGCGAGCAAAGAGCTCTCACGTCCCGACGTAAAACAAGAGGAAAGAGAGACCTCAGTGAGCAACCGGTCGATTTTCTGTTGAGCATGCATAACTGTTTCCATAACATCACTACGTAATTCCCATGTATACTGTGCTGTGCTGGATATCTTTTGTGTTTTGATTTGTTTTATTTTGTTTTTCTTTTCTTTTTCTAAAAAAATAAACTTTGATTTAAGCTGATTTAACAGATTTGTCGAAGGATTTCTCAAATAATTCACTTCCATGACACCATTTTCACTGGTATAGCACTGATGGGAAAAAAGTCAGCATATAAATGGTCACATTTAACGAGTATTGCGGTCCCACAATAAGGCAGCGGTTAATTAAGTTATGTCAAAAGTAATAAATGATTAAATTACTAATGGAATTGCAAAGTAGAATAATTGCAATACAGTACTATTACAATAGGTTGTCATATGGCTTCGAGTTCAATTTGGAAACAATTTGCACAAGTGATCATGAGTTTTTCAAAAAGCATCAAAATTGCATCGGCCTGTAGGGCAAATGCAATTTAATCCTTTTGAAAAACACGTAAATTATTCCAAATTGAATTAGAAAAGTTATGCAGCTCACATAAAAAAATTATAAAGCCGATTCTTCTTTTGATGCCACCAGTTTTGCAAATTTCATCTTCAAATATAGCACCTCAAAAACAAAAGATTTGATTGGTTTTTACCGAACTCTGTTGATTATAAGCCAATTAAAAGCAACAATTCTGGGAGTAAATTGCACTGAAGCAACTTTCTCTGTAGAAAAAACGACGCAGCACTTCAATTTTATTATATTTTGGCACTAGATTAACACTTTGTTGCATTGTGTTTACAAAAAGCTGCACTGCTCTCATCCAATCAGAACAGAGTAATTTTGTTAATGTACATTATTATAGAAATAATTCTAAAAGTCATCTATAGACATATGTAAAATTGAACATTATTGATTCCATAAACTATGAAAATTTTTAATTTTAATTTGTTGATTAATAACAAGTTCACTTTCAGTTACCGATATTTTCTATCATAACATATGCTAAAAACAAAATATTGACGAAAAACCTTACCCTAGGAGAATATGTGGCATGCAACATTAAAAATTGCTCGCGAGGTTAAATGATTGCAAAACTTAAAACAACTATACGAAATCGAAAAAACATCATCGACATTTCCTCTTCTTCCATTCACTTAATACAATCACCTTACCTTGTACCAGCTTTGCTATGCATTACGGACATGGTTGCAGTGGTTGCACTAGGATTTGCTTTGACACTCAGTCCAAAGTCTGCAAGCTTTAGACACAGCTTTGGTTCTTCCTTGTACAAGATGTTTCCTGGTTTGATATCTCGATGTAACACTTTGTGCTCATGGAGGAAAGCCAGTCCAGTCATGACATCCCTGCACAGTTCAACACAGCTATTTTCTGGACAATTCAACTCCTCTAAACTCCCATCCATCAACTCGAGAACGATGTACAAAAAATTTTCATCTTCCTGAAAGTTATGATATTTGACAACCTGTTCACAATCTTTTAGATGTAAAAGGTTCTTGATTTCTCTCTTATTTTCAGGACGATCCAAGCGGAGAAGCTCAATTCTTTTTACAGCAACCTCTCTTCCATCTTTCTCATGTATTCCAGCAAGTACATGTCCAAATGCTCCAGATCCTATGGGCTGTGAGTGATAGTGAATCTCTCCGATTCGTCTTGAATTTTGATGACGTGAAACTTGACCTAGGAGTGCTTTGTGTTTGGTTGATTTTCGTTCCCACGGTAGCAGTGAAGGGAACTCAATCAATTCTACTGGAGTTTCAAGGTGTTCCTGAAGATCCCTCAGGTTGTTGTCCTTGGCAATATCCAAGCAGGTTTCATCAATAATTGCTCCATATTTCTTGAGAATGCCAATGGCCCAGGCACTCCATGATCCGACAGTTTCTGTATTAGGTTTATAACTGATATCTTCATCAATGTTTTTAGAGTCTGACTCCTGTGCAACCTCTTCAAATGCTTGTTCTGTCCTGCCAGTCACTGAGACTGTACATGTTGACCTTGCTGCAAACCTACCGCAAACAATGTGCAAAGGTGTCTCTTGCAATTTGTTGACCGAGTTTGGATTTGAGCCCTTTTGTAGCAACAACTCAATCATCTCCTGCACTCTGTCATCATTGAATTTACATAAAACATGCAAAAAGGTATTTCCACTTCTGTCACACTTATTAGTATTACTGGGGTCAGCAGCAATTAAGGCTGCAATTAATTGTTTCGAAATATCAAATTTCTCTTTATTTAACAGAACATCCAAAACATTGTCACCTTTATTATTTGTAGCAAATGCATCCACCCCATAATTTAACAGTTCTATCAACTCAGTTTCTGAAGTGCAGAGTAATTTTAGCTGATCATTATCATAATTGGAAGCCCAAACAATCAATGGAGTGTTCCCATCTTCATCTCTCACATCTGGCTTTGCCCCTGATCTAAGAAGAGCTTTAATCGTGACATAGTTTGAAGCAAGGTGAAGTGGTGTCATCTGTTTATCATTTAGTGCATTCACGTTACTCCCCAACGAAATTACATATTCAAGCAATGAAACTATCAATGTGTTAGATGTATTAAATAGCTGTGGAGCATTTGGCAGAGCTTTGCTTGCAATGTGAAGGGGTGTGTTTCCCTGTTCATCTCTGCTATTAAATGAAATTCTCAGTTCCTTACTTTTCATTAAAACTTTAATCAATGCGTTATAATGACAAAGTCCGAGCTGATTTTGTTCAGCTAACTTCTGCAGGACGTTTTTTTCAATACTCAACCTGAAACTCGGCTCCAGATACCCTTCTAGATCATTCAAATCAACAACATTCTTCAGGTAATGCTGCGTAACGATATGAAGCAATGTTTCAGACGTATCGTTCCGGACATTAACATGTGCTCCTGATTTTATCAACCACTTACAAAGTTCAACGCAGTTAAACTCGTTCTGCTGGGTGTTTGAGGTTTTGTTCTCTACACTTTGCTCTTCATATCTTGATGGTAGCATTGTGCTCTGTGCCCTCTGAAGGGACATGTCAAGGCAATGTTTGATGCATGTAATGATTGGTGTTTCCTCATCTTTATTCCTAGCATTGACGTCTGCTCCATGATTTAACAACATTTCACATATTGACAAACAGTTTCCTTTATCAGTTTCTTCAGGTCCTATTAAGTAACAAAACATTTCAGTTTTTACCCAACTCGTCTTAAGAGTGAATCCACGTGAGAGCCATGCAGCACCATGCAGATGGCTTCACATACCACCTCACCGATTTCCTTCAAGCTTTGCATGTAAACACAATTTGGTACCAAACTTACACTGATAAAATATTTCCTTCTAACTATTTACCGTTTATGAGATAGACCCACACCCCCTCACACAGGCAAAATTTGTCCTTTTTTCTCATTTTTGTTTCCAAACTTCGGCGCTTTATTTGGCCTCTGTGCCCTACTCAAACCCAATGCATATTGTTTCTGTATATAATATAGCTCTTGCTCAATAACATCGCGCTGACTATAGATTTGAAAATAGCAACTGTCTAATTTTTGAGAATTTCTTTAAAAATGGTAGTTCAAGTATTTTTGAAAACTTCATTTTTTCGTAAAGTTTAGGCATCTTTTTCTCACTTCAGCATCCATTAACGGGCAACTATGGGTATCCAGTCATAGACCGAAGTAATGACTTTAAAAATTTGCAAAAACATCCGCGGGCAAAACATGCTGCTTTGTGCGCCATTTGCGCAAAAATCGGATTTGTTAACAAATGACGTTTTTTATGCAAAATATCAAAATTGAGGTCCGGTTTATTTCATTCTCTAATCAACTTTTCTAAGCTTAGTCAAATACTGTAAAAGAGTGGATAGATCTTTACAAATATCCGTATGAAAAGTGATAGCAGGGTGACAAGACCAAGGCATTTTCGTAAAAAGTCAATATTACACGGTACAGTATGGTGCCCAGTATCCGGCCAGTACCAGTATCCGGCCAGTAAAAACTAAATTGGGATTTTCGTATCGCGAT
>JAOBYJ020123180.1:0-10196 GCA_025403565.2 Palythoa heliodiscus | reverse complement strand
CTGAACGACACAATACAACTGAAACAGAACAACACTGAACGACACAATACAACTGAAATAGAACAACACTGAACGACAAAATACAACTGAAACAGAACAACACTGCACAACACAATACAACACAGCAACATATACTGTAGCACGAAACAGAGCATGGCACAGGAGATCATAATTAAGTACGTGACACAGTAAATACGTTTAGGAAACAGCACATTACTATTAAAAGTAGTAGTTGTGATGTTTACTTACAGGATTTGACTTAAAGTTGTTTTAATATCTACCAGCAGTTTGCCAGTTAAACATAAAGGTTTCACTAGCAAAATGCAAAAGGTTTTATCATAACGTTTTTTTGGTAAACATCACAATACGGCATATCTAAGCACATCACAGAACAACACAGGACAACGCAATATAACACAGCATAATGTAGCATAAAACAGCGTTCAGCAAAGAAGATCATAATTATTAGGTACGATAAAGTACATCTAAATGTTCACTCTCACCACATTACTGTTAAAGCAGTTGATGAAGGCCTTCATACAGTAATGTCTACTGGCAGCTAGCTAAGCTAAATCCTTTTACGAGCCTAAGAGGCCCATTGGAGCCGGTGCGTATCTCCGGTTTCCGTAGTGTTAAGCAGATGAGAGTCATTGACTCCCCCTGGACAGGACACTAATCCATCGCAGGTTAGCCCCCAGGAGAAGCTGGTACTCATTTTACCGATCCCGTAAGGATGGAAAGCTGAGTCAATTGTGGCGGAAAAGAAGGTCACACAAATGCTCAACACTTGGCAGCGCCGGGATTTAAACTTGTGGTTGGAAGGCAGAGATCTTACCACTGCGCCAACTGCTCTGTCGTCTTTTAATATCTAGCAAAAGTTTGCCAGTTAGTCATAAAGGTTTCTCAATTAGCAAAAGCTGAAGACTACTATCATAAAGTTACTTTGGTACACATCACAGCAGGGTACGTAGCACATCATAGAACAACTCAGAACCACACCATACAACACAACACAACACAATATAGCACAAAACAGAGCACAGCACGGGAGATCATATGTACGTATTGAGTAGGCGAAGCTTTGCTAACGTCATTGTTTACATTCTGCTTCATTAGCACACAACTTTAGTCGGAGAAAGAACAAAGATAAACTACAACAACTGACTTTAAAACTTAAGAAAGCTTGTCAAGTGAAGTCAGTGACCGAAGTTTCGATTCTATATATATGTGTAGTTTCAAAGGCGAAATCTCTACTCAAAAAAAAATGCAAAAGAGCTGAGTGGCAAGAACAATAGGCCACTTTCAAAAACTCCATAATACTCTTTGTTTTTCCTCCAAAATTTTGCATAAGCATTGTTTCCAGTTTCTGTTGGGACTTACCATGATCCCAAGAGAAAATAAAAACAATACTTGTGCAAAATTTTGAAGGGCAACTGAAAGTATTATGGTATTTTTGCAAGTGGCCTATAGTGCGCCATACATTCTTTGTAAAATTTCCAATTTTTAAAAGCCAATCAAGGAAAGAATACTCAGCATAAAAATTATCAATCTCATGTTTACGGAGAAAGTTAACTTGTTTTGCGGAACCATTTCATTATTCAGGAGCTTTGTTTTTGAAGCTGAATTAGAAAGAAGGAGTGTGTATGCTAATGAGGCAAAAAATGTAAACAAAGATTGGCATATAGTAAACACACTTAGGAAACAACAGCACATTGTTGCTAAAACTTATTCTGTTGTTTACTGCAGCCCCAAATTTGGTCGTAAGATGATGTACGTCAACAGGTTACAGGACCTCAGTGAACATGTTCACCTGGACCAGATTGACATTCCGCCAGAAGTGAGAGAGTAAGAAGCTTCAAATTCCAGTAAAGTTACTAAAAGTTACCACTGTGTTGAAATAATATGACATTCTAGATTTTATGGAGGGTGAAAATGAAACATGACAGTTGAATAACTTTGCATATCAGTATATTTTGAGAAATCGTTTAAGGAACAATAATAGTGACCTTGAGTCGAAATGAAAACGAACCGTTTTGATATGAGGATTAATAACTAGTGATTTCTAGGTAGTTCGTTGGTGTGTGGGGAAAAGAATGAGCAGAAATAATATTCATTCTAAGTAACTCAGGTTCACACAGTTGGGAAAAGTCCTTGAACTTTACAACACTTTGCTTCACAAACCTTTTAGAAAATTCTTAACATGCCCTTAATAGTTTGATAACTCCTTAGGTCCATGAAAAAAGTACAATGACAGCAAAACCAAAAGTACTGTATATTTGCATTGCAATGTGTATCGTTTTCATCACATCTTAATTTTCCAAGAGACTAAAAGATGCGACTTTGTATACGTTTGTCTGGGAGACTTAACCGCGAGTATCTGTAATTATTGTAGAACTTTGCAATTCATGAAAAGTTGCAAAAATGCCCAGTAATCAGTTTGGTGTACATGATAAACATTTTAAAGAATATTGCAGCTGGTACTTTTGTGTACAGTTGAACCCGAATAATTCGAAGTCTCAAGGGAAACGGAAAATACTTCGAATTAGCGAGGTTTCGAGTTATCGGGGTCAAGTATAAATACACCAGTTTCACCCTTGTATACCTTTATCTACATTATTATAACATTATTGATAACAATTTGTTGTCTCTGATTGTTTTTAATACATTTTTCGTCTTCATCAATAATTGAAATAATTTTTCAGAAATTTCCAGGGAAAGTCAAACATTGTTCAACCATTTGTTGTCGCTAAACGTTTTTCAAATGTTATCAGTCGCTTTCTTGTTATTGAACAAAACAGTTTTTAAGATTTACTCAAACTAGAACAAACAAAGAGCTATAAAAATGCTTAGGAAAAAAAGCTATCAATTGTGAGCTACCTCTGAGATCAATGAGTGTTTTACTCTATAATGTGCGTAAGTTGGTTCAAGTGTGTCGTTGGCCTCACTGATCGTAGCAGCTGTTGGCTTCTGTGTTCCGACTTCCCGGTCATCATCATTGTCGTCCTCGTCTACTTCCATCAGTGTTGAATAAAGGCATTGTTAAACTGTGATCTGACACCGTCTGTTGTTTTTCATTCAGCTTAGCAATTAAACTTCGAATTATCAGAGTAAAATCAAGTCCAAGGGGACAGAAATTACTTCGAATAAGCGAGGATTTCGAATTATCCGAGGTAAAATGACTCAAATAAGTGGGGCAAAACCAAGGGGAATGAGTTTTACTTCGAATTAGCGGGAACTTCGAATTATCCGAGTTCGAATTATCGGGGTTCAACTGTATTCCATGCCGCTGGCTGGCCTTTGTCTTGCTTGGATGTTTACTTAGTTCTCACCGTGGGCCCAGTCTTTTGACCCTCTAATTTTCTGTGCTAACATATCCAGGGGTAGATCTAGGTATTTTCTTGACTAGTGCCAAGCCCAGCCCACATCAAGTTAAGGGGGTAATTATCTGTAATATTGGACAAACATCTAGCAGTAACTCTTACCAGTCGAAAATAAATGAAAGAAAGCGTATAAATTCTGGGACATGCAGAGATAGAGGATAGAATGTTTGTCCTAAACAACTCAGACCTTAGAGCAATCAAATAATTGTGTCCACATTAGTACATCCACACGATGGGAAAATTTTTGTGGATTACAAAACGTAAACGAATAAATATGTTATTTGGCAGGCATGACAAACAAGTGCAGTTGAAGTACAAACCCTCACCACGAGCACCGACTGCAGTGTTCCATACGGAAGTGGACACAAGCAGCTACCAGAAGCAAATACCGAACACACAGCAGTTTGGAGTTCCCTTAAAGTGGTAACATACATATCCAGTACTCATGAACTAAGTTGATTCGACTAAGGTGGTTGACGGATTGTCTCACCAAAAGTCGATAGTTGATGTACGAAACCTAACGTCAGTTGCATGTTGGATGTACAACAGCTAGCAGTAAAAGTAGTAGCTTATCAGAAGCAATACGAAACAATAACACAATGAATCGTCGTTCTTAAAATATAAACATAACGGATTTACAAACGAATCGTGAACACTTCCACCCCCTCCTCTGGAACTTTGAGTGAAAAATTTTCTAAGTGTCTCACGGATCGACTAGAGCAATAGACGGTTCGACTAAAGGGCAATAAATCCGTGATGATTCAGCAAGAACTCGTGCTTGTACATCCTCAAGTATCTGATGTGTACAGCACGAATCGACTTTTGGTGAGACCATCCGTCAACCACCTTAGAACGAATTGACTCAGTTCGTGAGTACTGGACAACCCTCTGTGGTAATGCGCAAGTTACTTCTACTTCAACTTAATTTTTCAAACGCTTTCGCATCAAGGGAAGATCATTAAAATAATTCAAATAATTAAAGTTTACATAGCTAGGTATAAATTTATGACATACATGGAATCCTAAATAATTCAATTACTAAATGTCTAGTATCTAAAATGTATATAAAAAATAATAAAAACATAAATCTTAATAAATAACAAATAGATTAACTACATAATTGGAGAAGGCCGGGTACTTCAGTTGACGGATCTCTGGGGAAATATTGTTTCAGTCTCTAACACTTCTGGGGAAAAAGCTTCAAGCAAAGCGACATTGGCTTTCCCTTTGTAGTTGTGTTGCTGCGACTTGAGTGCGGCCAGATGTTATGAATATCAACTTGTTAGATAGGAACAAGATTTGTGAACATTTAGAGGGCACAGTTTGCAAGTCCAGTTAAATGGGCAATATATACTTCGAGTGTTTGAACCGGCAGAAATTGAAAAAGAAGTTTTATGTTTCAAATTAAACTCGGTGAAAATTGTGTAATGTTACTTGAGGTAAGAACTCTACAGTCGCTCTATACTTTAAAACAACTGAAACTTTTTTTCAGTTAAAGTCAAAATAACAGTACAAAAAGTGGGCTGCTCCATTTGGCCGTAATATTATTGCAGGAGGGAAGAATTAAACTGATGGCAAAGTTTTTCATTTATACGACAAAAGCAAGAGACGAGTTAGCGATTTGCTACAACGCAGACACTCTGTACATGATTTTAAGTAGAACTTTGACCACTTACATATACTTGGGTCACAATGTATGAAGTTTCTTTCGATAATTAAATATCACTGTTAATGCATAGTAAATGTTATGTTTTTGCTAAATTAAAATGAAATATTTTTATAGAACAGCGTCAGGCCGGTATAAGTTCTGGGGCCCGTTTTCAGGGGTACTTAAATACAAGAAACGACCTTTACAAGCTTAGCCCTAAATGTCAGGGGCTTATTTTGAAAATGCTTTGTTAATGCTATGTCCATTTGGGTTTATGTTTTTACGGATTCTTGTGGCTAAGTTAGTAATTAGTTTTATTGGTTCTCACAGGCTTCAGGAACAGAATAATGGCAACCCAATCCCACCCATTGTTTCCCAGGCGATTCTGTTTCTCAGAGAGCATGGTGAGATTGAAAACGACTGTTTCACACTACTCTATAAGTTAAGAAGTATTGCTAATGTAAAAGATTTGTTAATGAAAAAGTACCGAGCATCATCAGGTTTGGTGGCCTGGATTCCAGCAAATCTGCCATGAATTAATAATGATAGGGGTAATGATAATAATATTGATATGGATATGGATATGGATATGGATATGGATATGGATATGGATATGGTTATGGATATGGATATGGATATGGACATGGACATGGATATGGATATGGTTATGGATATGGATATGGATATGGATATGGATATGGATATGGATATGGATATGGATATGGATATGGATATTGATATTGACGTTGACCTTGATGTTGATATTGATATTGATACCTGGCATGCTAATCACCCTTACTCGCAGTTAGAGACTGAATTGCAAAGGCTGCAGCTCAGCAAGGTCGGATCAGAGGAGCTGTGCTGCCATCTAGGTGCTCAACCCCAGAACACGATCCATGAATAGCCTCAGAGCACAGCACCACAGCCAGATGTAGTCAGCTGGGAGTCGATTTTGCTGGAAACCTGGAGTACCCAGAAAAAACGTGTTTGGCTCAGTGGTAAGATTTCTGCCTTCCAACCGCAAGGTCCCGGGTTCAAACCCCGGCACTGCCGAGTGTTGAACATTTGTGCGACCTTCTTTTCCGCCAAAGCTGACTCAGCTTTCCATCCTTACGGGGTCGGTAAAATGAGTATTAGCTTCTGCTGGGGGCTAACCTGCGACGGATTAGTGTCCCGTTCAGGGGGAGTCAATGACTGTCATCCACTTAACACTAGGGAAAAACGGAGATAAGCACCAGCTCCAACGAGCCACTTGGCTCGGAAAAGGATTTAGCTTTAGCTAGCTAGCTTTTAGCTAGCCAGAAAACACCCTTGGAGTCTGATAGAGATTAAGGCAACCCAGATGAGTAGCGTGAACACAAAACCTTTTGTCTCGTTTCTGGTACTCTGCACTAGCAAAAATGAAAATCTGATTCACCTGCAACCAAACATTAAGATCAGTCATCAGTCATCAGTCAAAATGCTTTTTCATCTATTAAAATGCCGTATACGCGTACTACTTTAATTATTTTAGGTGAAAAGTTCAATTAGCATATTAATTTTTATTTAATATATCACAACGTTTTAAAACGTTCTGTTACTTAGTATTAAGGACATACTAGCATTTTCCTTTTTTTACCAAAAGACAATTATTATTGATCGATATATTCTTACCAGTTCAATATCGTATTCGTGTTAAAAGCTACTACTAAATATTACTACTACTATTAGCTAAATAAACATTACTGCTACTGATGATATTGCTTAATTTCACATTCATTTTAACAAATGCAAGATTGTGTCAAATACAAGTACAATCTAATCTAAACTAGTATCTAACGCTACACGTTTTTTATTTTAGCGCTGGACGTCGAGGGAATATTTAGAAGAAGTGCTAACACACAAGTTGTAAAAAGAGAAACGGAGCTATTTAATAAAGGTACTGTACCGATTTGAGTATTCATTTAACGTATAGACCCTATTAATAAAAGGCGGCGATTTTGATTTTCTTTTGTCTTCATTGAAATTATCCTACCTAGCGTCGTTCTTGAGTTCAACTTTCAAAAGAATATGTTACCCAAAACGAGGCTAGGTAGGCTAATTTGAATGTGGACAAAAGAATATTAAAATCGCCGCCATTTATGAATAGGGTCTATAGCAAACCACATGAACATCAATTAAGAAAGTAATGTAAAACAGTTCTTAAATAGGCGCAAGTTATGTGGATCACATCTTAAATGGCCAGTCTAGAGGTACTAGTATCCTAAACACCATTTCAGATGTCCAAGTTAGAGGTAAGAGGTACATGTTAGGTAGAACACTTCTCAAGTGGCCGTTTTATAGGTACAACTTATGTAGAACACATCTTAAATAGCCACTTTAGAGGTACAAATAATCTGAACACCCCTGACATGGCCATTTTAGTGTCACAGATAATATGGAACATCACTAAAAAGGCCATTTTCGACGTACAAGTAATCTGAACACCTGTTAAATGGCCATTTTAGAGTTACAAGTAATGTGGAAACCTCTCAAATCAGTAACCAACCGAGAGTTGCAGTGGAATATGTCTTAAATGTTCATTTTAGGGATAAAGGTTACACGGAAAATCCCTCAAATTGCCATTTTAGAGGTACAGATAATTTGGAGAATCCCTCAATTTGCCATTTTAGAGGTTCAGATAATTTGGAGAATCCCTCAATTTGCCATTTTAGAGGTACAGATAAGTTTGAGAATCCCTCAATTTGCCATTTTTGAGTAACAAGTTAAAGTGGAACGTCTCTTAAATGGTGTAGTCCGAGAAGGATTGTTGTTTGTGGTAGTAACTGACGCTTAGACAACATCTGTCAAGTGTCAAGTGACGAATAGTGTGTCAGCTGAATACTGTTATTGTCTAGTACGCGATTACTGATTGGTCAGTAATCCCGTACCAGAGTATTTCTGTACTCAACTGACACACTATTCCTTACTTGACTCTGAAGGTGTTTTCGAAACGTCATTCACTACCACCGACAACAGTCCTCAGGACTACACAAACCCGGACGATCTCACTATATGATCTACTGTTACTCCTGGGTTCAAACCATTTACTATCAGTCACTACCACCGACAACAGTCCTTCTCAGGACTACACTAACCCGGACGATCTCACTATACGATCTACTGTTACCCCTGGGTTCAAACCATTTACTATCAGTCACTACCACCGACAACAGTCCTCAGGACTACATTAACCCGGGCGATCTCACTATACGATCTACTGTTACTCCTGGGTTCACACCATTTACTATCAGTCACTATCACGCACCGACAACAGTCCTCAGGACAACACTAACCCGGACGATCTCACTATATACGATCTACTGTTACTCCTGGGTTCAAACCATTTACTATCAGTCACTACCACGCACCGACACTAGTCCTTCTCAGGACTACACTAACCCGGACGATCTTATATACAATCTACTGTTAGTCCTGGGTTCAAACCATTTACTGTTTTTACGCTATTTTAGTTTACATAGCTTTTAGATCTTAGACCTTATAAAGTTTTAAACTTTACAGGCCAGAATGGCCCAAAAATATGGCACAAAAAAGCCTTCACAGGAATTCTTTCCAAAACTAGAGCGCCAGTTGTTAAACATGAGTTTGAAGGGTAAAGAAGCCATTGCAACAATGTTCGTTTTTTACTTAATCTCAAACATATTGGTCAGTTAAAAGGTTTTGTAAGTATAACTCAACCAAATTAGCTGATTGTAAAGATTGTTTTGGCCTTTCAGGTCAACAAATTGGTTTTGATGACTCAAATGACGTCCACTGCCCCGCCGTGCTTCTCAAGAAATTCCTTCGCGAACTACCGGAACCACTCTTAACATTTAAGCTTTACGACACTGTTATTGCAATACCAGGTATTTTTTTATTGCTTATTTTGTGTATCGTGTAAAAGCGCTGTTGCACCAAGCAGCTGTTCTTGCATTGTACAATCCAGGTAATCAGAATTCAAACACTTGATCAAATGAGTATGTATTTTTTGAGGCTGGGAAAGATTCGATCTATCTTTCCAACGTACTCATCAGAAAAAATTGGTAGTTTCACCCCGAGCGGGATTCGAACCCACGTCTCCCTGTGCACTAGTCAGGCGTGTTAACCACTACACTATCAGGGACCACCACGCTGGAAACGTAGCAGATTACTGATGTGATAGTAAGGTCAAACGCTTGATCAATGGCGTGCCAAAGGTGGCGTTTCTCTCGTTATCCGATATTTGTTGGTTGCTAACTCAGCACCAGATATACACAACAACTTTAAAATGATAAAATTGAGATTTATTTGGACAATAACAGCGCATACAAAAAATCGACAAATGATATATCTATAAACATTTCGGAAATTTATAAACCATATCTTAATTTTAAGAGTTTTGTAAACAGATATTACAATTTCCCGAAGTTCTTTTAGCTTTTCGTATTAAACAAATCGTCAACTTCTTGAACATGAAATTTTTGAACGTCTGCGATTTCCTTGTTTCCTGATGACAACAGCAAAGCATTACGGGCAAACTGCAAATAGTTGTCAGACGCTGGAAAGATCCATCACTCGCGGCGACCTTCATTCTTGATATTGTACAACTTACTGCCATCTTCTTTCATATTGTTGCAAGTTGAAGAGAAGAAAGTTACACACAAATTTTTTCCTGCAACTTGGTTGCGTAGCAATACAGTTCGTAGGACAGGTTGTCTCGAGTAACAGCAACCTCGATTCTCCAAGACAAAAGAATAGCCACAGATCTGAATTTATAACATTTTTGTTTCAAGACTCAATGCAGATTAGGTCTGAACTGGCATTGCAATGATTACAAAATATTAAGAAGAATGTACAGAACGTGAAAGTTTGAACTGGGATAGGCCTTTTGCAGTTAGAGGTCACGTGACCACACCTACCTTAAGTTTATTAGCTATGGCAAAATGATGTTCAGAAATGGAAAGAGCATGTTAGCATCAGTTAGAAGGCATAGTTTCAAGTCTCAACGTTAAGTATTTAAAAAATGACAGCGAATATAAAATTATTTAAAACTTTTCTAAGGAAATGTATGTGAAAATGGTACTGGAGAGCAACGCTTGCTCTCCAGTCATACAAATCCTTAAAAAATATCCTATTTTCTGTTGCTTGCCACTTTTTACGTATTTGAAGTC
>JAOBYJ020123070.1:0-10196 GCA_025403565.2 Palythoa heliodiscus | reverse complement strand
TATTTTGAAACAGAGATGTACTGCGCATGTCCAGAAATTTGAGATTGGACGTCATCGATTCATTCTGTGAGACCTAAATTTTAATTTTATTATTTGTTTTCGCGCTATTTTGAACTACTCGCGCGTTGTTAAGGGAAGACTGGGGAAACTCACCCCAGGCTTCTTTCAGTTGATCAATGACATAAACTATTATGTTTTGCGGGCGATCGTGACTGCTTGCACATTTTTTGAACTTTTTTATTTCTTGATGTTGTTTGGGTAGCAGCTACTCAGCACGTGGTTATAGGAGGTGCTTACTTCTTTAGAAGGCCCTTTGGGGCTGCCAAAGTGCTTCATGTCGAATAGAACACTGAAAAGAACAGATGAAAGGTGTTGGGAAAGCTAATCTGGACAGAATGGGATCAGCAGATGACATGTTGCATGGTATTCGGCCGGTGAAAGGACTTTTAGGAACTGCGGTTGATGGCAATGATTGTTCAGGTGCTGGATGCTCAATTCTTCGCAAACAGAAGTCATTGCCAGTGAGAAGAAAGAATGTACATTTCGCTGATGGCTGTGGACAAGCTTTGGTATCAGTGTACGATGAACAGGAGTTCAACATCCATGTAGCTCTCGACCAGACAAAGCGAGAGCTGCAAGGTTTAGAAAAGACTCTGTCATTGTGTTTTCCACAACCTGTCGCTGCAAGTGATTTCAAACAACGGCTTGACGCACAGTTTGTCTGTTTAGAAAATGTAGTTGCTTCGCAGAATTCAGTTTGGGGAACCGTAAAAGTTAAAAATATTGCATATCACAAACGAGTGACCGTTCGTTACACTTTGGACGCTTGGGGATGCTTCAAAGATGTTGAGGCGACCTACGTCCCCGAATCCAACGATGGTTCGAGCGACCGATTTTCCTTTGCTATAACTGTGCCGGAGTATTTTCTGGTTACAGGAGGAGTATTAGAATTTTGTGTCCGCTATGAAACTAGTGGTCATGATTTCTGGGATAGTAACAGCGGAGAGAATTACAAAGTTGAATGCAAAGAGAGCAAGGCAGCCAAAAAAATGGCGGATTCTGTGTGGAGCAACCCATTTAAGTGATATTGAGGTCTGGTGCTGTAATGTACATAGGCGACGAAAATCTACTTGTCGAATATCTCTTCCAAATGTAGTGAAACAAGTTTGCGCCTCCAGTTTTGCGTGTTGATAATTGATACTGAATATAATAAACTAGCAAGACCAAAAGTTAAGTTTTCATTTTTTATTAAATTCTAGGGAAAAAGATTACTTGATTGAGATGAAACTTGTATAAAGGTTATGATAAAAAATAATAACCGTTTGTTATCAGGGATGTGCGTGACTTGATTTAGTACAATTGTTGTCGTTAGATACAAAAGAAAACTTTAGTTCCATTCCAAAGTCCAACAGTGGTATTAAAATAGTTGTAGCAACAGACGAATAATGATGGATATAATATGAAAGTCAATTTAACTTAAGTAGCTGTTTGACAGCAATCACACAAAAAATTGCAGTTTTAGAGAATTACCCACTGTTGTTAATATGTTGCAAATATTTGAAACACATTTTAAAGTAAATAAATAGATGGTTAACATTTGTTATTGCACATGGTGGATCACTTCCTTGTTTTGTTCTGTCTACATAGCATAGATTTAATAGTGTAGAACAGGAAATATCAACTCTGCAACAAATACTCAACAGTAGCACAAAACTTTCCAAAGCACATTGAAGCAAATTACCGAACTTAATAATTTAAATATTTTATTCCAGTGGACACTCACAAAGTCAAATTATCTGGTCACACATGGTTAAGTTTGCATTTTATTCATAAATCTGTGCATATACTGTGAATATACTGTGAATATATTGCAAATTAACCACACTAAAAAATGAAATAGAAAATATTTTTTTGGTTCAATAGAGTTATAGTTCTAAGCGTGAGTAGAAGTTTGGAAGAATGAGAGAGAAATAGTGGGAACACAAGCCTAAAGATAGCCTGCAATGCAGAAGAACTATACACTGTAACATACTTTGCAGTGTTTAGTTTGGCTCAGATCATCTCTGTTGCAAGCTAGCTCAAAGGGGGAGTGTTTCCATGTTATTATACTATTTTTAGTATACTGGACACTCATAGCACCAAATTGTCTGGCTGTGCATGGCTAAGTAAAAGATTTGGGGTTTAATTTTCATTTTTTATCTTCAAGTGTTTGTTTATGTGGTACCACAGTTGATCTTATGTCTTGTACCGTGGTATCAGCTGGGAAATATTTTCAGACAAACTTACCATTTCTTTTAAACATTCTCTAAGAGTCATTTAGCCATAAACTTATAGTATGTAATATTAGAAACTCTGAGATAAATGTAAATTTTTCAACAGTCCAGTAATTTATTTTATAATTCAGCAATAATTATCAAAGTAGAAGTGAGCAATGCTATTGATCAGAATTGATCACATGATATTTCCTCGCAATATAGCACGGCAAATTTCACACGCACTCAAAGCTAAATCCTTTTCCGAGCCAAGTGGCCCGTTGGAGCTGGTGCTTATCTCCGATTTCCATAGTGTTAAGCAGATGAGAGTCATTGACTCCCCCTGGACGGGACACTAATACATTGCAGGTTAGACCCCAGTAGGTACTCATTTTACCGACTGTGTAAGGATGGAAAGCTGAGTCAGCTTTGGCGGAAAAGAAGGTCACACAAATGTTCAGCTCTCGGCAGCGCCGGGATTTGAACCCGGGACCTCGTAGTTGGAAGGCAGAGATCTTACCACTGCGCCAACCACATTGCCACAGCCACTCAAAAGAGCAACTCAATTGTTTTATTTTAGGTTGCTTATGTGGTTGTAAAGAGATGATCAGCTTTGGAGATCTAAGTGAATACAGATAATATCAATGCATGATACGTCTTATTATAATAATAATAATAATAATAGTAAATACTTTGTTTCACATTTCTAAGATGGCTTTTCAGTGAAATATACTATGGAGGGGGCACTCTTGTACCAGGGCTAGAGGTTGAGAATAAGGGACTAAAACTGAATGGTATGGTATCCTCCTGATTTTGTTGCTTGTAGGATCCAGAAATTGAGCTGTTAGTCATAAACCATATCCTGATATTGTTTGCAACTATTAATTGGGTGGCATGCTAGTGATAGATGATCAAGTTGTCTCTAAAATATATTTTAGGATATTTCTGTGAAGGATATGCAAGCTAGTGTAAAAATTCAAGTTTGTAAACAATCAAGTGCAAAGGGTTTGAACATACCCCCAGTAGACTGAGGAAGTACACTTGAAAAACAAGCCAAAAAATATTTCTTATGAGTTAAACAATTTTATCAGCTTTTTATCGAATGCATATATTAAGTATGGTCCATTTTAGACAGCAGCAGCTGTAATTCAAAAGGCCTTTGGTAACAGGATGCTATAGAGCTTGTATCAAATGCAGAAGAAATTGTTTAGTAAAACTGGAGATTTGATTAGAATCAATACGTTACCAGAATGTAGGTAACAGTATAATATTTCTAAACTAAGTCTTGAATGAAAAAATTGCTTGCTGTTACTTAGTTTCCTCTTTTTTAAAACTAATAAATTCAGTCCTGTACATTTTTTCGTAATAAGAGAACAAAATTAGGTCGGTTTCGGGAGATCGGTTTCAAAGAAGATTTTGATTTCTAAAATATTTTGTTTGAGTTTAAAGTTTTGAAATCGAGACGTTTTCTAAGACATTTTTAAAGAACTAGGTGTTAATGGATATAAATGCTATTCCAGAAATATTCCAGTTATTTTTTGCCCAGTAACGTGTCTAACAGCGTCTGGAAAAAAAGTCTTGAAATTCAATCAATTTCTAGGAAGTATGGAAAAATTCTGGAAAATAGAGCAAACTATGAAAAAGGTATGGATTTTCTGGGCTTGACTTCAGGCGAAAAACAGCACCCGTTTAATATTCTTACTAAAATAATTTCCCGGAGATATGGACGTTCTAAATTTAGAGTATGATCCCAGTGTATCGACTGTCACGTATATAGTTTCAAAACTAAAACACATAACGCGCGCAACAGAAATTTTGTAAGTTTGTAGAACTTTTGACTGAAACGATTACTGGCGTAATTTTTGATTTGAAAAATCCGGGCAAAGGTCTATTTAAAAAATCCTGGAAAAAGTCTGGAATTGATCGCTTTCAAAGATAATCTAATTTATGTTAGCTGAAATTGGAAAACTGATCTCTGATAAAACATCTGTTTCGATTCTTTCATATATGTAATATGAATCTAAATATATTCAGCACTAGCGTATAAAAACAAACTAAGATAGAATCATTGCACTTTCATTACTTTTAGCCTGTAAATTTTATTTTCAATGAAACATGTACAGTATTGTGTCGGCCAGTTGAGATTGAAGTACACCCACTTCGCCCTCATCACCTGTCACGAGTCCTCACAAAAAAGACTCACGCTAGCTCGTACTTGATCAGGTGATGCGCTGCACTACGATACCTTTATGCAATGCCTTTCAAAGTTGGTATACGTGGATTTCAGCAGACGTTATGTTTACAAACAAACCTTTTCAAATTGAAATACTTCCAAGACACTAAACAAAAAAAACTTTTGTCTCAACCTGCCAATCAATCCTGGTTGACTCGTTAGTAGCTGAAATCCTCCTGTACATACTATACAACTTCTGCAAACTCTGCGTATTTTATCCATATCAATGAAGTATTATAACTTTTGCATGGTAAGAATTGACCTTATCGCTTACAGGATATCAGTTAGGATCGACCAGGGTTTTAGGGTATACGGTATATAGGAGCTTTTTTATTCGGGTAAACGGTATATTTCAGCTTAAATATGGGTAATTGGTATATACAGTATAAAGTATACAACGCTTCTATTAATTTTGGATATATTGGAAGGAATTTGTGGTATTGGGGCTGACCCAGATGAGTAACTCGCAGCAAGTCCCTGTAATCTTACTCTATGATTACTATTTGCATACATGGTAAACACGACAAACTGAAATTGATCAATGCTTTAAGAGTTAGTAGGATATCGGTCGATAAACAACAGTTTCTTGTTGATCAGTTCTGTGTTAGAAGTTGGGCACAAGGCCATCACAGTGAGAAACTAATCAGTATCAGTCACTCAGCCTCAGTGAAACATTTTAAACCTTGTGCACTGCACACAAATTATGAAAAGCAATGCATTATGCAGCAAGTTCCTATCAATTTTTAATTTTCATAGCACTTGTGATTAAAACTTTCCCCAAGCTGACAAAGAAGCTGATATTTTTGTAAAGGTATGGCCATGACCGAAGCCGCTCCAGTGCAGGTAATACCGTCTTGACTTAGATTTTAATCCTGAGCTCTGTGTATTTTTGCACGTTCACGGACTATACGATCAATATCTCTTGTACTAAACCAAGGAGAGGGGCATGTGTTTTCATAAGTTCTTACTGCTGGCAGAAAAGTAGTCAATAAGATAAAGATAACATCTTTTAAATTTAATAGAATTTTATTTAAGCCACGAGACGAGGCCAAAACATAAATTGCATTAATAATTTATAATTTATGATGGTGCAGTTTTTCCTATTGTTTTGAGTCAATATTGCGCTAAAGAATATATTATAAAAAACACCGAGTGGCGTGTGGTTTCAGTAAGTCGGTACTGCAGTAATAGGATTATTGCCTTTTCAAATATGATTATATAGGAATTAAAGCGCATTGCTTTTTTAAACGCGGTATCAGTTCGAACTCTGATATATAAAACGTACTTTGTAAGTATTTGTTAAATTAAAAATTTTAGCATTTATAATTTGCCATGGATCTCACGAAATGAGTTTTTCCGGACTTCAGACATGCTTCCTCTTCCTGATTACTCAATACACACTCGATTGCGGAAGTCATGTCGGAGCAAATGTTGCTTACATAACCAAGCTTATACGATTATGTTCTGTCTTCTGACTTCAATTTTGGTACGGAAACTTTAATCGTCGCAACGCTTTATGTGCATAATCATGTGTATACAGAACGAGCCAAAACGCACAGCTTGTTAAATCGTTGCCTGTTTCAAAAACAAGTGTCAGAAATCTTTATGTTGAATGATTTAATACAATTTAGCTCACTTTTCCTGGATTTTCTGGTGGTCTGTTGGTCCGATGTCTTGTCAACAACTTGTAAATATTGGATAGCTTTTTTAAATTATAATCTTTTCGCTATTAAATTTACTACTCTGTGTCAAGGGCAGTTTATCGTCGTGTATAAACACTGCACGTTTTTCATTTTTTTCTGTCTTCATTCTTCGTTATAGTTTGGCGTGCAAAACATAAACAAATGCAACGAAGATAGAAAAAGATAGCGAAAATAATTAGACACAAGAACTTTAACGAAAAATCGAAACAGCGGCAAGAGAAAAATTGCATAAAAATACTCCAAAATGGTGCACGTGCAAACGTTGCGTGACTCACGTGCAGCAAAGATGTGACGTAAGACAAAGTTCAGCGGCAGTCAAAACATTTATATCATACGTCAGTCTTTGAAGTGCTATTTTTCATGCGGTAAGTCATGCACAGTTTCAGTATTAGAACACACATGTGAACTGAAAACATTTCGGGTCTGAGTCAGTGATGCAGCAGCTGGAAAAGAGTTATTTCGACAGCATATTTGATGAAAACAACAATAAGAACTTAACTTGTCAAAAAGACTCAGGAAATTGCAAGTGTTTCGAAAACATGAAGGAACATCAAACACTGCCTTTATCTCCAACATGCCCTACAAGGCGAAAAGTGCAGTTTGCCGACATTCTTGGCCATTCACTCGTATCTGTTAAAATGATCACACCAACAAACAGCGAGGAAAGTCTTGAGCTGCACAAGAAACTTGATTTGGCTCTTGGATTTTCGAAGCAAAAAGAAAAGCCGTTGTCAAATGTTCTGCTCTGTCGGTTCAAACAGCCGGCAGCAGAGCCAGATTTCATGGCTCGCGTGCAAAAGCAAAATGTGTGCTTAGAAAATCTGGCCTTTTGTGGACTCGTTGTGATCGGAGTTGTCCGTGTTTTGAATATTGCATTTGCAAAAGAAGTTACTGTAAGATACACCACTAATAACTGGAATGGTTTTATGGACATTTGGGCCGACTATGTGCCGAACTCTTCCGATGGTATCACCGATAAATTTTCTTTTCGAATTTCACTTCCGAGTCATTTTGATGTCGGAGACAAACTCGAGTTTGCAGTCAGATACAAAGTTGCTGGGAAGTGTTACTGGGATAACAATGACGAACAAAATTACTGTGTCGATTGCTGTACATCAAAAGCAACGTGAACAAGTTGTCATCTTTCCGAACGATCTGCAGATTCTGCAGCTGCCGCTCGGCGAAAATATATGACCTTTAAATATGATTTCTGAAAACTTAAATGCAAGTCAAGAAGTGAAACACTGAAACAGTATTAATGAAAATATATGCCTCAGGGTTTTTCTCGAAATTTTTCGTAAATCTGGAACTTCCAAACACGGATCTAAATAGTGTCAAAACTACAACATAAGACTACGAGCGACTTGATTTTGTTTACACTGCAGGTTGAGAGTGGAGCAAGGAAAATACTTTATTTTATTCTGTTCAAAAGCAACGAAAATTTTCTTTGTAGAGATTTAGATCGGTTCGTTCAGTTTAGGTGGCTTACGTGGTCGTGACTTTTTGAAAAATTGCCGTCTTTTGAACATTCATTACTAGTATTTGAATAATTTCAGTTTAGTAAATTAGACATTTTCATTGAAAATGAAACTTAAAAGAAGAAATTACCATAAATATTGCACTTACTGTATGGAAATTATGTATTCATGCATAAAGTAAAAATGTTCTAGTAACTTTAGTTAAAATATTTCTCATTTATTCCATCTGTAGTTGGGGGTCTGCACTTGATGAAATCAAGTTCTCGATCTTAGTCGACATTCTATTGCAAACTTTTTCTTCGAGTTTTCAAAAACCAATCACCTGTGTGATCAGGTTTACAATATGCATTTTTGGATTGTAAAGTAAACATTCGAGCGAAACATAACGTGATGACGAACATATTTCTGTTTTTCATGGACACGGAAGCCGGGCAATAAATGACAACTGAGCCATTTCTTGCAGCAATCAGAATACCGTCTGTTACTTTAGTCAATAATAACTCCTAAATGTCAGCATTCGATATACAAGACCTAATGTAAAAAGCTTTAGAGATATCTAGATATTTGTGTAAATCAACATTCGTTACAAGGAAGATTGAGTTAATTTATGACCTGGTTGAAGTTAACTGTTGAATTAGACTGTAAATAACATCCAGGGTTTGCATGGGTCCTGAAAAACGTGGAAAGTTCTGGAAAAACAACTGAAAATTGAAAAATTTACGTTTGGAAATCCTGGAAAATTAGTATCGCCATCGGTCATAAAAATTTCTGAAAAAATAAGTTTTTTTAATGAACAGTGAATAAAGAATTATCAATTAACATTTTTTTCTCCTTTTTTCAACTTTCTTCAGTCAGTGCGGAGGCAAATAAATTAAAAGAGATTGCAAATACTTCAACTGACTTTACATTTATTTTTCCTAACAGTGTTCTTAGGCCCATTGAGAAACTATTTGGTTTAGTTTTTTCAATCTTTTCTGAATTTTTCAGGTCCTTGATTTTTGTAAACGTGGTCTGGAAAGTCCTGGAATTTTCTTTACCAACAGTGTACGAACCTTAAATACTTAGGTTTTAGTATAATTATAATATTGCAGAAAATATGGAGATAAAACAATATTGTTTCTGTAAATTAAAGTCCAGAACAAAACATATATGAAAGAAGAAATGTAAAAACCCAGTGCAGTAGCACTCGAAACTGTTGTCAGTGTTAACAGATATTTACATCGAAAATAAAGTAACATAGATTTAACTGTGTTGGAATTTTAAACACAAAATGCTTCAGTTGTAGCAAAAATGAATATGGCCAGTATTTAACTGGGGATATAAAATGTACCGGCTACTTTAATTATGTCCAATACATGAATAAATTAATATTTACAATATTGGTATCAAAAGAGAAAAGTGTATTATTTATTCGGTATACTTTGTGTGAGAAATAATGAACTAAAAGAAAAATGCAGAAACAACATTTTCAGGTATTTTGCAATTAATGAAACTAAAATTCTTTCATATGATATGTTTGGCTGAGTTTTGGAGGCTTTCTGATCTCAACCCTTTCAATTTTCTAGATCCACTCCCTGCACAAAGTTTTACTTACGTTATGCTATAAATTGTCATTAGTAGGTTTAACACCAGTGCAGAGCCGTGTACGATCAATATACTTACCAACGTTGGATCAGAAGATCGTGATCAGTCGAAAATTATAAAAATTGAAATTTTTGTCAAGAAGATTTGAACAAGCAATAACTGATATGACAACGTGAAAAAGAACTGTTGAGACGCAATACAATTTTAATTCTTATAAACTGTCGTTAAACTAAAAATGAAATGGATAGCTGTTAGTTTCTTAAAATACCATACTGACGATTAGTTCATTACAATCAGATTATCGATGATGTATACTTACAAAATTGAGATGAAATACAGTTCAGTTAAACCTTTCAGCGGCTCTGAAAAACTTGTCATGCAGTTTTGACGACGTTTTTCAAAACAACTACATGTCATTCAGTAGACCTCTTATTCAGTCATTACACTTTCGAAAATTCGCTGAGGGAGGTGCTTGTGTTTCATTTAGTCGGATACTACAATCCAGTAATCATGCCGGGCCGGTAAACAACTTGAATATAGTCCAAATAATAATTATAAAGAGATCATTTGTTTTTTTATCAGTGAACCTGGTGGTAGAAAGGGGGGCCATAAAAAATCAGGCCTCACAGAAAGGTAAATACAAAAGAAATAAAAATGAATGACTGATATACTACGTTAAAGATAAGCTTGTCAGTGAACCAGCATGACCAGGAGATCGGAATAAGCCAGGATTTGCAACTGTAGACAGCTGTTTTACGAACTCCTGATATTGGTTTACCGACAACTAATCAGTCGTTCATCTGTTTGGCTTGTTTCTACATTTAGCTGATATAGATCTTCCCAGATCATACGTATTATGCCTTATGGTATCTCGTACACGGATGGCCCAAATTGAAAATCATCACTCGGTCATGCAGGGTGGGCCACAAAAGAATTAAAACCTTTT
>JAOBYJ020122971.1:0-10200 GCA_025403565.2 Palythoa heliodiscus | reverse complement strand
ATCATTATCATAATCATAATCATAATCATAATCATAATCATAATCATAATCATAATCATAATCATAATCATAATCATTATTGTGCTCGTTAAAATACCCTATTCAGATTAAGGAGATTATTTGAAACGTAAAAAACATAAAAACAAGATTACATTGCTGCTTTTTATACGGGCTGCAGGTTCAGGGTTAGGATTTTTGTTCGACACGTGGTACCTCGTTCGTCTAGCAGCCACTTGTTCATTAATTTTACGTCCCAAAGCCTTTTGTAACCTGTGCCCGATCGGGGCCATAAAACAACGGTAAGAGCACTGTGATCGGTTTTTTGTTACTTTTATAAGCGGAGCACATATTTTGCTTTAATAACGCTGTGTGCTGATACATAAAGTTGAAACCCAACGCCTGATAGGGTAGAAAACATTCTGTAACAACCCAAAATAATGTTTTAGAAATTTCGTTTTCCATCGTGAAAGTGCTGATGAGTGTTGGATTAAGGAAATATTCAAGGGCTTTACAAGTACTTTCAAGAACTATTTCCGAAAAATCCAAGCACTAATGAATACAGAGGACTTTTCAAGGACTTTCAAGAACTATTTCCAAGAAAACCAAGCACTAGTGAATACAAAGGACTTTTCAAGGACTATTTCCGAGAAATCCAAGCATTGGCGAAAACAAAGGACTTTTCAAGTATTCTCAAGGATTCCCTCCGAGAAATCTAATGAATACAAAGGACTTTTGAAGGACTTTCAAGGACTATTTCCAAGAAATCCAGCACTAATGAATACAAAGGCCTTTTCAAGGACTTTCAAAGACTATTTCCAAAAAACTCAAGCACTAATGAATACAAAGGAGGAAGAAGTCAAATATAGTCTCTTGTTCCTGATGCATGCATCAGCACCAAGAGACTATATTTGACTTCTTGATAATGATGATAATAAACCATAATGTTATACTTTGCCCAGGTCCCAGATAACACGAACTCTAAATGAAAAAACGTAATTGGCTACTATTACACAACAAAAATGCGCAGCTATCGACGTCCATTCTCGATTTTAAAGATTCGAGCTTTCTAACTTTCACATAAGTTTACCAGCAAAGTTCATGAAACATTTTCAAATACTTTCAAGCACTCCCTGAATTCAAGCACTTTCGATACCTTGAAATTAAATTTTAAAATTCAAGTATTTTTAAGCACTTTCAAGTACCTGTGTGAACCGTGTTTGGAGTAGCATGTAAAATGCCTATGCATCATTATAGTTTTTGACGATTAACGTGTATAAAAAGGTAGTTTTGAGATGTTAAAACAGAACTTTTAAAGCTTTACTTTACCGGTTAAATGTACTACTTGCACTGTCTGGTCGATGAGCCAGCATTTCCGTCTGCTCGGTGGATACCTCACTGCCATACCGAACGGTGAGTTTTGAGAGCCAGTCGTGTCTTGGCAGCATGATCTCCAAAGGCTGCGATTTGCATTCCACATATCCTTCTAATGAACGGATCCAGTCTTCGTCAGTGTCACTGTCAATGGTGTTCTAACATACCATAATAACAACAAGACACTAATGAGAAGTGGACAAAAAGCAAATATTTTTACAGCTAAACAAATATTTCATTTCTGTTTCGCTTTATCAAATTTCTTCAATTCGTTCTTTAGTTTGGTCCCTTTTTTTCTATAATAGTGAGACTGACGACAATGATATTAAAAGTATAAAAAACAAGGCCCGTTTCAACCGACGAACTTTTTATGTGTCAAATCTAATGTCAACGAGGTAAAACATAACCATTAGATTCGACACAGAAATTGGTTTATAATTAACTGCTACCTAAAGCTAAAACTTTTACGAGCTTTAGTGGCCCACAGGAGCCGGTGCTTATCTTCGCTTTCTGTAGCGTTAAACAGTTAAAGATCACTCCCCCCTTCCCGCACGGGACACTAAACCGTCGTAGGTTAGCCCCTAGCAAAAGCTGGTACTTATTTTACCGACCCCATAAGGATGAAAAGCTGAGTCAACTTTGGTGGAAAAGAAAGTCACACAAATGTGGAACACTGCATAGCCGGGATCCGAGCCCGGGACCTTGTGATTAGCAGGCAGAAATTTTGCCACTACGCCAACCACGCCGCCGTAAAATATTGACTGCACATGTAGTTAATGACAGCGAGAGAATAAAAGGTGTTTTTACCTGCAAGAGTTTTCCATTTGTAAGCAAAGGTACCAAGTTACTAAGCAAACATTTCTTGTTATTTTTAAAGCCGTATAGACTTTGCAAGGAAATGCATCAAATTTAAAAGTCAGCACGGACTGACTCATTGCTCCAATTTCGTTTGAAACTATCAAAAGGGGAGCTTTTGATGACGTCATTATTACATTTTAATTCATAAGCATACAACTTTAGCCGGAGAAAGAACAAATATAAATAACTGACTTTAAAACTTGAGAAGTTAAATGAGATGAGCGACCGAACTTTGGGTTCTATGTGTGTGCTTTCAAAAAAGAAATTGCTATTCAAAAAATGCAAAGCAGCTGATTGGCAAGAACGATAATGAGCCATACATTCTTTGTAACTTTTCTAATTTGTAAAACCATATCACGGAAAGCGGAATACTCAGCATATCAATCTCATATTTTCAAAGAAAGCTTGTTTTGCAAAACCATTGCATTATTCAGGAGATTTGTTTTTGTAGCTGAATTAGAAAGAAGAGTGCGTATGCAAAAAGATTTAAACAAATATTCGCCTACATCATGTACAGACATCCATCCTGTTTGTTTTCAATCTTCTTCCTATCCACTAATTGAACAAAAAGTGGTATTCTATTGTCCGCGGTACTGAAAAAAAGTTGCCCTTAGTGTGATTAATCCAGGAAGCAGGGAGTTAACAAAAAAAACCAGGAAAATTATGCCATATCAATTTTAAATGGCACGTTATATATATTAGCCGCGCAGCGCTTTGCTCTTTTCTTATTATTTCTCTCAATACTTACCTCCACAAGAAGTTTTCCATCGCAAACCCCAGGAACTGTTATGATGGTCAAAACACAAGAGTACTTTATACAAGGGCGGCATTTCTTTAATACGAAGTTTCTCGATGTGGGTCCTAATCGCGCAGATAGCCGTCCGTTAACCTCCAGGCGGTATCCGAGCACGGAACGAACACGTCCTTTGTATTTCATATCTTTTTGTTGGTTTTCTGTAATAACCGAAACAAATATTTCAAAATAAATCTGTTTAAGAACGCTGGAAAGGGAATGTTAGCTTGGTGTATCATATTCCCCTTTTATGCCTGGCTCTCCCTACCACAGGCATACCTTTGATAGGTACATTACTTACTCACTCACGCACGCAACTCACTGACTTAGTCACTCATTCAGTCACCCATTCTCCCAGTCACTTAGTCAGTCTCGCGGTCACTCACTCCTTCACTCACTCAGTCTCTACGTCACTCACTTATTCACCAGTTTCTTGGCCACGCACTCAGTCACTCAATCAATCGATCACTCACTCACTCCTTTTTAATTTACAATATTGCAAATACTCAATAAAAAATATGTAAACATTATTATTATTAGAGTTATAGCATTAACCAAAACACTAATTTTAGTATTAGTATTAGTATTAGTACTAGTAGCAGATTTATTTTTATGACGGTTTGGGTTCCAATCATAACATTTAAGCATCTCCCAAACTATCCAGTTTCTCTAAGTATCTCTATTAACTTTCGGTGAGTTAAAAACCAAACCTGATTGCAGCAAAGTCGGTTGATCCCAACACAAATGCACCTGAGAAGTTGAAAGCTCACTGATCATCAAAACCGGCTCCTCAGGTGTGGCAGCGGTAGTTGCCCACAGTGGATCACTGAAGCATCGCTCGTGCTCCTCATCACGTGCATGTATACTCGGCATGCTGCTTAAAACGGAACTGCCTCCATCATCACCATCATCATGATCATCATTATCATCGTCACTCTCAAATTCATCATCATCGTAATTATAATCCTTCACTCCGGTGACAGCTTCAAGAAGAACTTTGTAGGTAACGCCTGGTTCGAGCTCTCTCAATTTCACGAAGCAGCAATCAGCCGAGACCTGAACAGAGTTCCCGACCTCCTTAGCGAGGGCTGTTTTTGCACGTGACTTCCTAAGCTGCTTAACTTCAGCGTAGTGTACACAATAGTGTTGTACGTACGACAAACCATAAGGAATGGAAGGTTCCCATTCGATCGTAAGGGACGTTTGGGTCTGTGCTGCTAACCACGGTTTCCCAGGTGGTTCAACACCATTTGTGCAGGTTTGAAAGTGTGATAATAAGTGCTTTGCAGTCAAATTACCCACCAAAGAATTATCTTCCAAAACAACATCAAAAGCGAATTCGTAGTGCGTTTTGGGGGCAAGTCCTTCGAAAGAAAAACCTGTCATTTTGGGTGATAGAGTAAAGTGCAGGGTTCGGTACTCTGAACAAACTGGACACACTTTCACTTGTATAGCAGTCACTAAAGACTCGTCATTGTCCAATGCTTCCCACTGCAGTTTAATGGTTGTCGACGTTGCACTACAAACACCAATGTTCGAAAGTGGACCAGGTATCTTTGCTGTCTGGAATTCGCGTTGAATTTCCTTTGACTTGTTAATAAATTTGTCTTTCAGACTTGGGTCTATGTCAATGTCATTGGCGTGACTTGCGCGTGACTCGATTGTCACGCAATACAGACTATTCGGGAAAAGCCCGGTTATCTTAACTTCTGTTCCTGGGGGAAATAAAATGTATATCACTAAACTTTTTGAAAAACAGTTTGCGCACAAAGGAGCTAGTTTCTCCTCCGTATTGTATTTACTTTCTTTTTTTGAAGGATTACTAACTTTGTAGCCCCGTCTGATCTGCCTTCCATCTTAGCTTTGTTTAAAATTATAAATTTGATTGATCTGTGTCACACAGCACTAACTTTTTTCGTCCTAATTCAGCAGTCGATTTACAGCACTCATATAGATAGTTCATGACATATAAATTCTGTACTGCAAATACATAACAACAAGAGCTTTATTCACCTTAATAATAACTTTACTACATATAAAAATATGATTTAAACATGGACAGGTGCGAGTTGTCTGGAATAACAATAGGGAATATACTACTTATAATGAAAACACAAAGGTGAAAAGCCTTGTATTACCTGACGTCACAATTTCAAATACCAACTTATCGTCTTCTTGTTTGTTGCGGCACTCAACCTTGAACGACTCGGGTTGAACTACATCCGGGTGCTCATTTTGCGATAATGACTCTGGGAGACACCACGCGACAACAGCTGAAAGACATGTTACCTTGACAACAGAAATTGTCTTAATACTTTGAACAAAACCATTGTAATGCACCAGTAGAGTGGGGCCAAGGCTACACTCGCACTGTAAGTCCGGCGAGTTCCTCATGAGGCTGGAACAACTCTCTACTCCACTGTCGTGAACTTCTGCTCTGCGGCGCAGCAAGTCAACACTCGAAAGGTTTTCTTCAGAGTCCGCAATAACTGGCAAAGTACACTTCATATCATCCGTTAATGCCGAAAGTTTACATTTAAAAATCTTGCCGTGCGTCAGGCCAGTTAACTGAATTTCACGATGAGTATTTGACAGCACCTCGCCATAGGCCTGGTCGTTAACATGGAGATGGTATCCCTTTAAAAAAATACAGGCGCAAACGATTAACATGTCTGAAAGACTTCGAAGACAGCCAAACGAAAGCTATACAATTCATTACAACAAGAACTTAAAGCCTTTGCCGGAAAACATAAGAGTTCCGTAACCACACGATATATAAAAGAAAAACAAGGCTGTTAACTGAGACACTCCTCCAAAACTGTGTATGAACATTACAAAATATAACAGTTGTCGCACTGAAAAAGTTTTATTTCAACTGCTTAAATAGAACAAAATCACATTCTCCTCTTCAAGAACTACAAATTATGAATAACAAATGTTCTCCGAGCCACAAAAATAAAATAAAATTACATTACATAAAAATAACTTGAAATAAAGTGAAATGAATGCGTTAAATTATAAAAGTGCCACTCACAGTGACTTTTATGTGACCGTATTCTTTTGCCATTGGCCAAGATAACGTAATGCATTCTCTGTTAATTTCTTTTATCCACAAACGGGGTGGCGACGGCGGCGCGGAACATTGTAGCTGAAGAATATTTGACATATCACCATAGCAACCGCAAGTGTAAGCACCACCTTTACCCTGGGGACTACCACTGACTGTTCCTGGCTCAACATAACATCTCACTAACACTTGGTACCTTTAAAATATAAAAATAAAATTCATCTACTTGCCACAGAGTGTAATTTATTGGTAATAACGTAAACACCTTTTGATAACTGCTTCATAGCACATCTATTTGGTCTTTTTGGTAGGGTTCGTACAACCTCGCTTAAAAAAAATTCTAAAACTTTTAAAAAACTTTCTAGAGCCTTTTTCTTCAATTTTCCAAAACCTTTCTTTCAAAATATGAAAAAATATCATTCCAAAAATACCCAAAACGTAGCGAACAAAATTATTTTTTTTACGGTGTAGTTTCCAGGGTCGGCCAGGGTTTTTGGGTGTACGTTATACAGGGGCTTCTTGAATCGGGTATACAGTATTTTTCAGCTTAATTATGGGTATATTCGGTATATCGCTTGCTTTCCTAATTACTTATTTCGGTATACAGTATACAACGCTTCGATTAATTTTGGGTATATCGGAAGGAATTTGGGGTATTTAGGCGAATTTTTTTCGGGTATACTTGTAAATCCCTCGTCCCTGTCCGACCCAGAGTTTTCCTTTCATATGACTAATGAGAGCAACCTCTCCCATATCAGTTCCTATATAGAAGTCTTTTGCGCAGAGTTTGCATCTTGCTTTGTGTACTTTCCCTAGCCAGTCTTGATATGAGATAGAAAGGCGATGATACAAAGTGCGATTAACATTTTCTCGTCGTCGATACAGAAAACTTACGCAAATTCCGTAACTTACCATAGCCCTGAAGACAAATAACTAATTTTCCAAAACTTTCCAGGGCCTGAAAAAAATGTTTAATGAAATCCCAAACTTTATAAGCCGCGTTAAGTGTACACAGCGAGAGAGCATTATCCCACATTCAGTGTCTTTAATAACGTCATGCCAGACATGTTTTCAATCTACTCATCTTTTTATTTTTCTATTTGCCGAAAAGCATGCAAACAAAAATCAATATCAATTGAAGCAAAAAACAGCATGATAAAATATGATATTTTTTCAATAACTTGAATTTTCGATCAAGCATCCAAAATACTAGCAGACATACCGGATCGTCGAGCTGTAAAAATAGCCAATATACAGCCAAAACTCCCGCGATCATACAAGGTACTTCACTATATCAAGCCAGCAAGCTCATCATAAATAAGGGCTACTTGCGCCTGCACAATTAATATATCCGGAACACCGGTCCTGACTACGCATTTCGCCTTAGACTTAGAATTAAGTAGCACAACAAAATTCGATCAAACTTACCAAGCACCAAGCTGACAGGCGCTCACAGTATACAGATATTCCTCCGTGGCACTATTATACGAAAGTACACCGTGTAGTTTCCCGTTTACGAACACACAGTAACTTGAAGGAAACTGTTCTTTATTCTTATGTTCTTCTGGCGCTTTCCAACAACAGGCGATACAACCATAGGGTATAGTGTGGGGGTCTTTGGGATATATCTCTGGGGGGCTGGCTGAAGCAGGGCAATAGACGATAACGGTATTGGAACGCTTGCTGTCGCCTACACTGTGTGCGGTCAGTGCGATCAAGGCAAAATGATACTTCTTGTCTATGATAAAGTTGAAGAACATGTTAAAGAGATTCACCGTCACTAAACTGATGATAATGATGATGAAGATTATAATAATATTATTTTGAAGACAAAATGGTGCTACCGATGACAACAATAATGATGATGAAGATGATGATGATGAAGTTATAATAATGATGAGGATGATCTAATGATGATGATGATCTAATGATGAAGATGATGATGATGAAGTTATAATAATGATGAGGATGATCTAATGATGATGATGATCTAATGATGAAGATGATGATGATGAAGTTATAATAATGATGAGGATGATCTAATGATGAGGATGATCTAATGATGATGATGATGATGATGATGATAGTGATGATAATGATTATGATTCTTCTAAAAAGATAGGTCCCAACTGTTGTATCTCAACTAATTAAACAGGCCAACACTGATTTATGCACACTCTAAAACTGCAACTCAATAACCAATGTAGAGACCAAACTATAGATGTCCCTTTATTTTTATGGTTGGGAGGTCATCTCTTCATTTTTCGAATATTCTGTTTGTATGCAAGGCAAGGACTTTTAATATCTTTTGAGTAGGTACAATTAGATTACCAGTTTCAAGGTCTGTGACCGTAACGTGAACTGCCTCTCTCTTGAGCAAGTGACCGTACTGTTGGCCGTCTTTAAGAACTTTGTAACCAACAAGCGATGCGTCGCCGAACGTCTGAGGGGTTTTCCAGGAAAGAATCACCTGAAATACATTTACAGGCACAAAGTTGCCTTAGTTGGCAAGTATGATTTATTTAACTCACAGTTTATGGTCTAAGGTCACATATATATGCGTTATTCAGTGAACAATCGTGGGGACAAGATGGCTGGATATTGTCCAGGTTCTTTTTCTACCAATATCCAGCCATCTTCACTGAACAAGCTTGGTCATCAATGTTTTTGGGTGAATAATATATAAAACAAACCCGAGCATATTAAAACGACTTTAGTAATGTTTCCCTACTTTTTATATTTGAAGATAATTTTTCTATGAAAAAAATGTTTTTTTTCTTCAATCACAGAGACACTGCGAATCGTTAGTTTTAGTTACTGTAAACACATGTTCGATACAATAAAATTAAATAAAAATCGATTTAAAGACTTCTTGTTTCCTAAGTAATTATTTCATGGAGGTCAACATCGGAGGGTTCCCTGCAGATTACAGAGTGTAGGCGCACATTTTGTTTACTTTATGAAATAAACGTAATAATGACTGATTTCACCTTCATAGATATGTTCAGGAGTGCGACTCGCATCATCAGTGTGTTGTTACAGTGCGCGTTAGTATAGCTTAAATACAAACTTGGTGCAAACTATGTTAACCGGCCATTGTAACAACACACTGGTGATGGGAGTTGCACTCCCGAATTATGTCTGTGAAGGTGAAATCAGTCATTAATACACTTAAAATAATTGTTAACTTACTAGAAGTTATCATGGATTAGTGAAATGCGTTCGACATATTTCTGAGCTCTGCTTGTCGCGGTCTTGACCCAAATCGAACGGTTCTTGTGAATGTACTGATTACTGAGTACCGCTGGAATTATTTATATATTTTTGTCTGTGCTATCCTTGCAGCCAATGAGCTAAATTATATCAAAATTTATAATAATTAAATAATGAGTTAAACTGTTATCATGCTTTACTAAAAACAATTCGTGACAAAAGTTGAGAAGAACTCCTACAAGACATCGGCGCTTATTTACTATATGATACCACGCTTTGCTGTGCACGTCCCGAGTTCGATCCTCACAGGGCGCATTCGATCTTTTTTTTCTCGCTAAAACATTTTTTCCAAAGAGAGAAAAAACATTTTTTAAATTTTTTTTTCGCCATTAGTTCTTACTCCTTTGATGTTTAAAAGACCGAAAAATCCATTAAAACAAAAATGATTTTTCTTATATTTTTGCCGATAAAATTGAATGTTATAATAACTATCGTTACAAATTCGGTTCCAGCTACACCACTCGGAAGCTCTCTTCGTTACTGTTATTTTTCTTTTGCAAACCAAAGGCAAGTAAACATTTCCTTCTTTTCTATTTTTGATTGCTAATTTAAATTATCTGGTCTTGAATTCCACGTTTTTGCAGTTCGCGAAAAAGCAACAGAACATTAGTCACCAAGTTGCCAGGGTCGCATGAAAGTCGGCCATCCAGACGCACGAAAACATATCAAAAAGGAATAGCATCAAGCCTGAAACTGCGAGCAAGGACAATGATTGGTATGCGTTCTCCTTCGACGAGCGCAGCTATTACTTAGACCTTGTCTAATAATAATAATAATAATAATAATAATAATAATAATAATAATAATAATAATAATAATAAACATGGCTTTTATAGCG
>JAOBYJ020122862.1:0-10202 GCA_025403565.2 Palythoa heliodiscus | reverse complement strand
ATAAATTTTTTTAAAATCAAAGCAAAAAACGGCCGCTCCAAACAACAGTGTTTTGGTTGAATATAATGGACTAATCAGTTGCGCAATGGATCAGGATTTTTCAAGTAGCTTTTAAGCTTATGTATGGCTCATACTTTTCCCGATCTGAGTGCTCATAGCCGTTGGTAGACACCGACTTACAAATTCCAAAAGCTCACACCGAAATTCAAAACACACATCGAATCCCAAAAGCTTGGTTTTCGTCCGCCTCTTTTTGCCGTTATTTTTGGTGCAGCACTCGTTATGCTATAATGTTTGTATCCGCAGCTTATGTTTATAATCAAGTTGAGATGGCCGATTAAGAAAAATGTTTACGATTTTTCTGACACATGTGATTTTGATTCAATGCATTTTTGACATCACCGCTAAAGTTGCCATGTGATTGGTTGTTTGCCTTTATTCACACAAGGAGGCGGGAAGCAAAAAGCTTAGTTTTTGTCAGGCGGTCTTTCCTTGTTGTCTCCCCAGTCTTTTCGCTTGAACGCTCGGAGTTTGAGTTTTTTCGCCTTCTTTCCAAGACCGCCAGCTACGCAGGCTAATATTTTGAGGCGGATCGTTCCGCGGACTGAAGGAAAAATAATAGCAAGCAAAAATGAGCAAGTATCAAAACAAACAAATCAAATGAAATGGACTCATCAGTGTGCCATCCAATTAACTTGCCAGTGTGCAGTCAGATGACATTGCCAGTGTGAAATCAAATAAACTACAGCACGACAAAACCACTTTAGCTAACTTGACTAAAATCAAAAATAGGTGCTGCTTTGTGATTTGGGCCAGACAAATTCATTTTTGGCCAGCAGAAATTTAGAAAGCCGCCATTTTGGATTTTAATGAAGGCATTTTATATGGGTGAATATCAAGAGCAAGTATATTCTATGATGAGTATATTCTATGTTTACATATTTATTTCAATTGCATTTATTTCTTACATTTCCTAAATTAATTATCGAATTTTGGTTTTGTACATAACAGTGCCGACAGTTTTACTGATAATGTCGCATGATTTTGTGACAAAGCCTTTGCTTGTCTGATCAGGCTCTGAGGTATTAAATCATGAATGTGATAGTTTTGAAACAGCACTACCATTATATGTAAATAATGACAATGATGCATCGGTAAAAGTAAAATATGAAATTGAACTGAGAATTGTTCCGAAAAAAATTATACTTTAATATGTTCAGTTATATGAATTAACCCGAACGAGGATAAAGGTAAAAAAGCTAAAACGCCTATCGCAGAAAAGCAGAAGTGCCAGGAAATGGATGCCGATGCTATCAACAATTCATTACTGGGTTGCCTCATAGAAATAATTCTCAACTCAAAAGCAAATCAAATTATTTCACTCTATGTTGAGAACTACTTTTAAATTTAGCGAGGATTGGGAAAATTACAGATTACTACCATATTCGAGCTACCGTGAACGGCCAACCTTTTTCCGCGTTGTCCCACGCTTAAAACATTCAAGTTTGTCTAGACAAACTGTCACGTTTAGAGCGTGAACATGTCAAGTTTTGGCAGCTCCACGTCAATGTTTCTCCACGTGAAACACAGGTTTTGAAAACAGTGTAAACCATGTTGGTCGTGCAGGTCAAGATTGTATATTCATATTACTCGACAGAAAGGCTCACTCCAGTTTTTTTAAACGGAGAAGAGTTGTTAGGGTTAAATTATGATGCATTTGAGTGGAAATACCGCATTGAGAAAGACAACGGACATGGCAACGTTGCACCTTACAGTATTGGGTGAAGGCTACCAAGTAGATATATCGCCAGCTTACTTTCAGCATCAAATAAAAGGAATTCTGGAGAAGAACTCCACGAAAGCAATTGAAGTCAAGGCCTTGGTGTTTCATTCTCCTGGTGTAGCATCTCCGCCAAGAAAAAAAAATTAATACTAGTAACTAACGTCACAATGTCCAGCCCAGTATCAAAGTCAAAGAAGAAACTTCATTTTACAACTTCACAAACAACTCGGGATTTTGAGCCGGGAAATCTTAAAGAACAGGAGAAATGCAGTACTCCTTTTGAGAGATATATGAAGAAGGCTGAGAGCGATGTCGAGAGGAAGAAGAGCGAGCTACGTAAACTTGAACTAGAGGAAAAGGAAATCTCACTTAAATTGCTCAAAATGCAATCTCATCTATTAGATGGCAATATGTGTCGACACTGTCACCTTGGACTGGAGTATACGGCCCGAAATTGTACTTATGGAAAATGTATGTTGGTGTTTAATTCCGGTGAGGAGAAATTACATCCAGGAGAGCTCAACAACAGAGGGCGGCGAATTGCCATTAATAAGCTACCATCAGAAATTTTAAAGATGGAAAGAGAAACCAAACTTAAAAGAGAGACGGCACATAAAATTAACCAGTCGTTATCTCAGCAAGTAGTTGTATAATGCTGATTCCAGGACAAACATCTTTGCGCATGCGCGAACTTCATGAATAATTAATGAACCTATGACGTCATTAATAAATAATGACGATGACTCATGATTGTGAAAAAGTGAAATTAGTTTAAATAAAGGATTTTCGACTAAAATAATTAAAATGGAGAATCTCAATTTTAAAAAGAATATCACTAAAGCGCATGGCTACAAGACGAGAAGAGCTTTACGTTTAGCTGGACGTTCAAACATTCTAGATGAACCGGTACCTAAGATTAATGTTCCAATTCTAGAACCCTCCCACCCCTCTCGAAAGGAACCACTCATAAATATTGCACGAAAAGCTTCTAAGGTAATAAATAACGAAATCAGAAAGTTTGCAGATTGGATCTTTTCCTATGTACCAGAACCTATAAAGAAGAAGCTAAAAAAAGAGTCGAAGACTTAAAAGAAAAGATGAACCGTATATACGAAAGATTAGAACGATTCACACCTAAAGAATAGCAGACAGCGTTGAACGGCTATCTGAAAACTCATAGGATAGATAGAAAGAAAGGATATGGTCCAAATATGTTTTTTTATAGACATTAAACCAAAAGTTCTCGATTTAATTAAATCAAAACAGAAACCTATCAACGTTAAGTTTATTTTAACCTGTGATTTTGTAAAAGAGGATGTTCATAGTTATGGTTATTTCCACAGTTTAGTGGAAGTAATAACAGAATCAACTGATTTAAAAGATTTATACAGCCAAATAACTCAAAAACAACTGGAACTAATTGAGAAGTTTCAAAACAATGGTTCTGGTTGGCAGTTTGGTAGGGTGGAATACTTTGATATTAACATCGCTCCATTTAATCCATTGTCTGGAAGCTCATACGTTCCTCTTCCGGAGTATTTAGTTAAAAAGAATGCTAATATAAATGTTAAAAATAGGGATCATAAGTGTTTTAAATTGATTGTTACTGCTTCTGTATACAGACAAAAAACTCATCCTGAGAGGCAATATTACAATATAATGTACTTGGTTTAGTGATGAAAGAGGTGTCTATCCTTTGAGAATAACAAAGGAATATAATCCCAGCACGATAAACGTACTCCTAATATCAAACGAGGAGACGAATCACTACTGCTGAATCAAAAACTTTAGTAGATTGTTATCTTCTAATATTAATAACCATTAATAACATGAACTTGAATTTTGTTACAGATGCTTAAATTCGTTTAATTAAAAAAAAATCTTTGGAGAAGTATCTCGAATATTGTTCTAATCATGAAGCGTTTAGGACTGATATGCCTATGGACAAGGATGGTAATCCTAAGTATGTTTACTTTAAGAATTTCTACAGGAAGATGAAAGTACCATTCGTTATCTATGCAGATTTCGAGTGTTTCAATGAAAGAATCTCAATTTGTCAACCAGATTCGAGTAAAAGCTGGACTGATAAATACCAGAAACACAAATGAAAAATATATCTTTTTCACCAAACAGATTGTTGTAGATTTTTTCATAGGCCAGGAAGGTAATGAGATTGATTTTAAAAGAGATATTAGATGCATCGATAGCTTAAAGTTTATGGCATCCAGCTTAGACAGATTGGTAAGTAACCTACCAGATAACTCTTTCAAGAATTTATCACGCTTCTACGAAGGAAATGAGCTGGAACTATTAAAACGAAAGGGAGTTTTCCCATACGACTGGTTTAGCAGTTTTGATAAACTTAACAAAACTCAACTACCATCCAAAGAATATTTCTATTCTGAACTTTAAGATGAAGATATAACAGAAGAGGACTACGAACATGCCAAAAAGGTTTGGATTCGCCATTAAGACTATGCGAGATTACCACGACCTTTATGTAAAGACTGATGCCCTTTTATTAGCTGATGGTTTTGAAAACTTCAGAGATGTCTGTTTAAGAAATTATGAATTGGACCCAGCCTGGTATTATACAGCACCAGGATTAGCTTGGGACGCATGTTTAAAATACACTGGAGTTAAACTAGAACTGCTAATTGATCCGGATATGTTATTGATGGTTGGGAAAGGAATTCGAGGAGGTGTATCTGTGATAACTAAAAGATATGCCAATGCAAATAACAAATACTTGAGAGAGTATGACCCTAATCTTCCATCAAAATATATAACATACCTAGATGCGAATAATTTATACGGTTGTGGAATGTCGGAAAAATTACCAACCCACGGATTTAAATGGATGGATAATTTAGATAGATGGAAAGATCATCCTTGCATTCTTGAAGTTGATTTGGAATATCCACAGAGTTTACACGATCTACAGAATGATTATCCTTTAGCTCCGGAGAGACTTACAGTAAATAAGGTTAAGAAGCTAATTCCAAAGGAAATAAAACAAAGTATGTCCATCACGAAAATCGTTGAAACTTTACATAGATTTAAATACAAATCTAAGAGCAAAAGGAACTAACGATTTTCACAAAGACTTCTTCACACTTATGAATAATTCCGTATTCGGTAAGACTATGGAGAATATTAGAAACCGGGTGGACATTCATCTAGTTACAAATGAAAAACAAGCTAGAAAGTTAATATCAAAACCAAACTATCAGCATCGCTCAATCTTCTGTGAAGATCTTGTAGCCATACATATTAAAAAGACCCATTTGATTTTTAACAAACCAGTTTACTTGGGTATGTGTATTCTTGACCTAAGTAAGAATGTAATGAATAATTTCCATTACAATTACATCAAACCAAAATACGGTGAAAGAGTTCAACTGATTTTTACAGATACAGATAGTACGAATTGGATACAGAAGATTTCTTTAAAGATATTACACCAGATGTATGTACAATGTTTGACACTAGTAATTGTCCATGGGTATTGTTCTCAAGTCAATTGATCAGTGCATGTATCATACGCTTTATACCCACTTAAATTTCCCACGAGAGAACCATTAGGGTTTATAGTGTTAAAACAAAAATGGCATACCACTTTTTTCCACATTTTTTTCATTTTTTCTCCACTAGATTTTTGCGAAAGAAATAGGCTACTATGCCCAGAACTATGATGGCATGCATCAACATCTTGTGGGAATGCTCTATAGTTCAACGATTAAGCTTTATTTTTCCTTGCACAATCCTAACAGTAAATCTTCGTACCGAACAGATCGTAGAAATGGTTTTTCTATTTTGTAATTTTCAGATCTGTGACCATGAAGTTCATTTGTTGGATTTTCATAATAGGCAATCGGGATCTGTTACATTTGGTTGTAGCATAAATAGTATCAATTTGAGTCCTTGTGACTATTTCAAACGTATCATTTTCTGTGATGGTGTAACCGTTAGGTCCATGTTGTAACTATACCTAAAAACATTTTTGTCAATAAACGATGTTTGCTCTTCTTGAGTCCCACTTTGGCTTGAGAGTGTGTTAGCCGCCATAATGAGGATCAGCAGGTTAGAAGGATTACCACTCCTTGGTACAGTAGGTCTCAAATGTCTGACCATCAGGAGAGCTTTTTCTTGTGTTTTATGCTTGTGGTGGGAGATCCCATCCCTTCGATTCCTCCAATCGCTCCCTCTAGGGCTGCATCTCACCATGTCCTGGTGCTGGATTATTTTTTGGGGTGTAAACTCGGCAGTTATCCTTAGACGGGTAGTCCCTAACGTTCTGGTTGATGATCTAGTGGTCGGAGGCGTCTCTTTTGGGATGCTGGATGAGGGTGGCTGTGCGGAATGAAAGACAGGGGCCATTTTTACCTTGAGTTTAGGTCTTGGTGATGGTGGTGGTGGGGGTTGTAGCGGCGATGGACTTCTTGGTGATGGTGGTACGAGACCTTTGGGTTCTTCCACATATTTCGCAAACCGTTGTTTTTCTAACGCCGCACTGACTAAATCTTCATCTGTGCCTTGGTCTTTTTCTTAACGGCCTCCGCTGCCACCGTCAACACCCCCTACGGGAGGAATCTGATGTAACTTTTTTTTGGCTCGATCCAACTCCCGCCTTAACGGTTTTACCCGATCGACAATCTCTTGAATTGATAACGGTTTGTCGTGTAAGAGGCGTTTCTTTTGAGCAGCTGCTTGTCCCGCATGGTTGAGCAGTGCTAGTCAAATCACCTTTTTAGAATTGAACGTCGACCGGTAACAATCATTTCTTCCATGATGATAATGAGGCTGTTGCTGTTACGTTTTCAGTAATACGCAATGACACACGTCTCTTAAGCTTGTCCAGAATCCACATCCTCCTTGCGAGAAATGTTGTTGTCTCTTCTTGACCGAGTTTTAACGTTTGCCTATTTCGCGTAAAGAGCCTTTATAACGTCGAGGCCGTGCCATCATGGCTGGTGTAAGGGGCACGTTATTCTTCAAGTTGTTGAGGACCAATTCACTCAGCATTGATTTGATCACTGTTAGCATGTTGTAACAATTGGGTGCGATGGTGAGGAGCATTGGCAGCTTGAAATAAGCTATTCAATTAAGGTTTTTGACGGTTTTCTTTTACCTTCACTTGTGTAATTTTGCAATTTAATTTCTGGCACCGTACCTGACAGCCACTTTTACAGCCCGCAGAGCACCTGCTGCGGCGGCTGCTATGGCGGCAGCAACAGCGGCAGAAATAAGAGCGAGTAAAGGATAGAACCTCCTTTTTGACGTTGTGTCAAAGGAATGTAGCGTGTTAACCCTCGACCACATTGATATCGTCAACGTTTGGTGCGTTTGGTGGTGGTTCTGCGTCTTCGTCTGGTTTAGGCATGGTTTTATAGCACGAGTGATGATGACCAATGATTTCATCACGGTGATTGCGATCCCTTTTTACACACACCATCCACCCATTCGTCCGTGCAATGTTCACTGTTTTTGCGTTTCAGGTTTTTAGGTAAGGCCAGCGCCAGATCCAATTGTGATGCGTGTGCAAGAAGGCGTCCCCCAAGGCCTCGAATCTTTTTCCATAGTTTCGAGTGTAAGCATATTTTACTCCATCAGAAATTTAAAGTAAAACGTATAGGCTAGGCGACTTATGTCGTAACGTCGATAATCGTTGTTGCCTTTGATGATGGTAGCCGCCACTAGCAGCAGAGCCACCGTCAAAGGGTTGGTCAACAGGAGTCCTACGATGGCGCCTAAGGTAACTAAGCACAACGGGAGCATATTGGTCACCAATTTCTCGCGTTGTCAACGGCACCATCATTGATAATGATACTCAAGATAAGGATCCATGGCCCCGATGGGAACGAGCGGTACTACCGAGACGTCAGGCCGTATCGGTCATGGTCATTGTAGTCGTTGAATGGTAGCCCGTCCTCGAGTATTTCTTATATTGGGTCCACGCTGTAGCCCTAAACGGCTGCGGGAGCTGGGTGATGACGATGGTGGTGTTGGGTTATTTCTGGGTAGGAAGTACGGGTGGAGGTGCGACGGACACTGGGAGGTCGGCTGTCTTTTTAAACAGTGGTAATTGTAATGGTATTAGTCACAGATTGAATGTGACAACCCTCTAAGCGTTCATTTTTTTGATTGCATAACATCAATTTTTGATGATTCGAGCCATCTCCTCCTCCTCTTACATTGTTTCATGAAGGAGTTGGCGAGGATAAGGAGGATGTGCTGAACGAAAACTCTGGACGGTGCTGGAGAGGCTCGGGACGAGGCTCTGGACAAAGCTCTGGACGGCGTTGGAGAGGATGGTGAGGCTGATGAGGAGGATGGGGCTGGAGCGATGCGTCTTGGTCTTTTGCGACCAACATACGGTCTGGGGCTTCCTCCAACACCTACCCCAGTCAGTTCACGCGGTCCTTTGCCAGAGCGGGACGGGGTGTGCCCGCCACTGGTAATCTTGGTTGTGGCAAAGGTTGATGAAACGGCAAAGGATACATATTCACGATCGAGGTAAGGATGGTCTGAGTTGGAATCTAAAAGACCTTCGATGTCTTCTTCGTCGGGTAAGTCCAACACCCTTTTTTCACCCAGTAAAGGGGCTGGTGCTTGGACAACCCTGTATCGATCGGCATGCGGTTCAGACGTGTCCGAGTCGACAGGAGGTGGCACTTGCATCATGTCTAGGACCAATGACACTAATTCGGGAGGATCTATCAGGTCTCTTTCTTTTGTCGCTGTCGCAAGGAGCGGGTCAGTCCTTCGTCGACTAAAATATCGGTCCACAGGTGGTATGTATCGTTGGAAGCCAGATGTAGATTGATCGTCAAATACCCAAACGGTCGCGACGTTGCCTTATATATATTATACACCTACAGGGCCTCGCGCCAATGAGTAGGGAACATTTGACGCATGAAGACTTGAATGCCCGTCTGATCGCGCGGGTTCTTGAAGGCGAGAATGTAATATGCATTGCGCGAAATGTTTTGGCATACTTACCCGGTAGAAACAAGTCTTGACACAAGTACAGGATGGTGATTTTGCGATGGGGCGAGTTTTTGGTAAAGAGATCCAAGAATCTCTTATTGTTGCCTCCTTCGTCCATCAAATCGTCCAACACTAAGATCCCACCCTTGGTAGGATTGAACCACGTCTCCAAATCCTCTTTGGATGGAATCCTTTCGTAAAAATGAACTTTCTGTTGTTGTTGCAAGGGTCGGAATCCTTCTTGCCACACGCCATGGGCATAATACACATTAACAGGCATGTTCTTAAGGTACGCATGGGGACGTTGGAGCAAACGCGTCACAAAATGGGTTTTACCAGATCCTGAAGGACTCGCAATCAAAATACTGGACGGGGTGCGGAAATACATGATTCTCTCTATCTCTCGCTTCCTACCACAATAACCAAATGACAACGATGAGGTATGTTTTATCTTTTTTATTTCAATTTTTGGGCACCATGAGGGTGCTTTTTATTTCTCAACGGATGGATTCATTTAGCTTAAGGTAGGGTTGATCATTTTAGATGAGCAATAAAAGCATTGTTGTGGACATAATCGTAGCGAATAAATTGATCGAGAAACTCTCACAACGTCTTGCCTTGACTCTTATCCACTAAATATTAGAAAGTATAATGTCCACAGGTCGCACTATTCAACGATTGTAAACTTCCAACGCGGAATTCTGGTAATACGTCATGGGTAACTCGTAACTGTCCATCTTGAAAAGATGAAATGTTTTCGAGAGATCACATTCAAAAAATAAATAACGGCCAGTATGAATCTTGATTGTGTATGAGTCTTTAAGATCAGTAACAAGTTTTGACCTTTTCAGCGCAATCAATACGACCACAAAAAATAAAGAAATTTGCAGACAAGTATTTTTGCGCATTATAAGATATCGGGAAAAATGTACTGATTCGAATTAATGTCAGGCAAACAAGAACCTAGCAAAAACAACTTTCAAGCGAAACGTTAGCAAATTTAAATTTAGACAGCTACTATTTACAAAATCTTACCAAAATCTATAGCATTACTTTGCATAAGGATACGATATTAACATGTAACAACTTAAATGTCACAAAATGTTGTCATACACTTCAGCTTTGGGTCTTTATACTTTCTTCATCAATGTTTAACCGCTCGTTGGATCAATAAGTTCACGTACATGTTTAACTTGTTCTCTAAGTTTTGATACCTACAATATTTAAAACTAGTATATACAAACTCAGTGACCCTGGCGATATATGCATTCTGATTGGTTCGCTATCTCGGGCTACTGGACAATGTCCACCACAAAAGCGGTGGATAATTTCTGCCAGATTGAATGGCACTCAGTTACAAAACTCGTGACTGACAGCAGTTTCTGAGGCTAAAATCTTACAAATCATAGCTAGTAGATTTAAATGGTTA
>JAOBYJ020122762.1:0-10202 GCA_025403565.2 Palythoa heliodiscus | reverse complement strand
CAAAATGACCTATTTTGTATGGGTTATGTAAGGAGAATCTAGATGCTGATAAACTGGCTGGGGCTGAAAGGGTTAAGAAATTGGAAGAAACTTAACCTTTGGTTCTCCCTGTGCTACCAGTCTGGTTCTAATAGTATCTAGGGGCTGAGCACTGCAAACTGCAGCACAACCAGAAATCCCTCCACACATAAAATGAGTCACTGGCTTCCATCTTGGATTAGTCAGCTCTGGCGACAAATGGCATGCTAACTTTGTAGTTGCTTCAAATGTCATGAACTGCAGAACAAAAAACAAGAAGATAGAGGATTAATTAAGATTTCACTCAGGGAGGGGTGATTGGGTCAGAGAGGTGAGGGTTTTTGGATAGATATCTATAGGGTGAATATACACATGTATGTAGCGAAACTTGCAAAAACATGAGTAGTGTTTTGAATTTTGGAAGATTTCTACACAGCCTTTATTATCACACTCCAGAAAATGTAAACACTTTGTTCAGGAGCCAGTGTTTATCTCTGGTTTCTGCAATGTTATACAGACAAGAATCTTTGATGCCCCCTAGAAGGGACACTGATCCATCGTAGGTTAGCCCTCAGTAGAAGTTGGTACTCATTTTACAGACCTCATAAGGTGAAAAGCCGAGTTAACTTTGGTGAAAAAGAAGCCACACAAATGGTCAACAATTCGCAGAACCAAGCTTTGAACCCAGGACCTTGTGGTTGGAAGGCAGAGATCTTACCACTGTGCCAACTATGCCCCTGTTATTTTGCTCTATTGGCTAAAGCTAAAATGATATCCCTGAAGGGGATGTGAGGGCACAACCCAAAGTTTCTTTCTGACAGTAAAATTATGGTACTTGCAAAAGAAGAAAGGTAATTTGAATTTAAAAGAATCTAATTTACAACGTACCGTCATATATCCATAAACAACTGAAAGGATCTGAGCAGGAACATGGCCCTTCCTATGATAAATAATAGAAAATAGCAGCCTGAGTTGATGGAAAGTTTAGAAATTAAATAAATATCAAGCTAAAATTAAAAGTCCTGCACAAGCATCAAAAGTAGGCACTGAGGTCTTAAAGGAGAACTCTACTTTTTTTACGATGTATTCTTGTATTCACAGTACACTTAACTTGTATTCACAGTACACTTAACTTGTATTCACAGTACACTTAACTTGTATTCACAGTACACTTAACTTGGGCGGAAAGTTTCTTTGCCACATCTTGCACCAAAGCCGAGAAAAAATTCTTGAAAGTAGCAATAAATAGCTGGCTTGGATGCTGCCATGTTGGAAGCTCGTGACATCATTATGCAACCAGTGATACGAACACTGACATTACTGACACTTGAATTGCTACTGGAAGAGAAACTCATTTTTACAATGTCAAACCCTATCCACATAACCCTGTCCAAAGAAGCTAAATACTTACAAGAAACACACTAGACAGTGTACACAATGCCGGTCCCGTAATGACATCACAAGCTTCCAAGATGGCGATGTCCAAGCCAGCTATTTATTGCTGTTTTCAAGAACTATTTCTCGGCTTTGCTTCAGTCACTGAACTAGTAAACTATATAACAAGGCCTTTTTTTACCATAGCGACTTAATGCCTTCTTCTTTCACAATCAATTTTGTAGCTTGGTATATTCCTGAATACTTGGCTTCAGAGGATGCTGCCTGCAAAATTATAGGTAAAATAATAATAAAAAAGTGTTGCTTGGATATACTATATAAAACATTATACACATATCATTTGGGCTTTGATTGATGTTTGGTTTCCAAAAGTACTGTTTTGCTTAAAGTCCAAACTGTTACAATTTCTTGATATAACTTACAAGTTTACTAGTTCTTGACAAACTAATCTCATTATTGTTAAATAAATGTTTTTAAAAAATAGATTAGTACAACTATCAAATAGAAAAGAAAAAAATTTAAACATGCAAGAAAGTAAACAATTCACAAAGATAGCAAAAAGCCAAAACGGAATTAATTAATTAAAATATGAAAATCACAGAAAAATGTAGTTCTTTTTTATTGTTTTAATTCCAAAACAAATTCTTTTCCTTGACAAAAACAGTGTAAGCTTGACAAAAATTAGTAACTAACATAAACGTAAAGTTATGGTCAATACGAATCAATGGCAAAAGTAAATAAATTACAACTGGTCACTTTATGTCCTTCATTTCATTCAAGGCACTTGGACCGACAAGTTTACATCTTCAAAATCAATTCTTTCCGCTACTACTGTAACATTCTGGATAAACAGGTGAATAAGTTCCTAAAATTATTTGGTACTGGTCTGAATGTAACAAAAAGCCCTAAAAGCATATCTTTTTAAGCATTTGTCAAGCCACACAATTGACAGTATTGCTATTGTTAGGAAGTGAAAGAAAAAGTTACTGCAGCTGTGTAACCTTATCATTGTCGTAAAACCTGGGACCCAGTTCAGCTCAGCTAAGAAGTCAAAATTGAATTCAAACAAAATATCGAATTACATTTGTTTTTTCACTTACCCTCGAAATAGGTTCAACCTGGAGCTGGAATCGTATTTTCAAAACATCAAGAGGCTGCACTAGCAACCGGGTTACCATTCCCGAGAGAGATCCGCAGAAGCCACATTGCAACGAGGTCAAACCCTTATCGGTTCTTTTTGGGTCAAAACCAACCATTTTCCCTAACACTATTTCGCCACTAACGTAAAAATAAACGTCACTAATGTAAACCTATTAGATCTTTTTGAATTAAGCAAAAGATATGTTAACATAATGAAGACAATAAAATACAGCTGTGCATCAGAAAGGAAGGAAAAACGACAGCCAGTTTTCCGACGAGCATGGCATTGCGCGTACCGTAACTTTGCGAGAAAACTAAGTACTAGTTAACGAAACCGGAAAAGGAATTCATTCCCATGGGAAACGTTAGCTCTATCACGTGCTCTTGATCTTTTATATGATTGGCCTGTTTTGCTTAGTTTCACGTTTCGAACACAAACCCATGAAATTTGCATTGGAATGTTGTCGTTTACTTGATCAGTTTCATAAAAAATTTTCATTAGTTTGATTACTTTGATCTCACGGAAGGTTTCACAAATTTTGCCATCTGTTCAAGAAATGATCTCCACAAACTCTAGGTTAAATGCTGGTTAGGCCGGCACCAAAAAGCTATGTCTTCACAGAGAGCAAGAGGGAAGCGGGCTTTACCAACTGTGCCTTTCAATCGTGCCAGTAGTTTGAGTGCAATTGATGTTGAGACGCCGAAATCAACTAAAACAAGGCCTATTAAACCCTTCAAAGGTAATACAGCTGTGCTGTCAACGAAAGCTGATGCATCACCAGCGCTGGCTGGCAGGAAAAGCAGCCTTCCCGCCCCACAAATTCAAACAAATTCGCCGAAATCAACTCCAAGAACTGCGGTAATTACTGATCACTACACTTCTACCGTGCGCAACACGCAAAAATCAAAACTAACATTTTTCAAGACTGAAGAATCCTTGTTAGATCAAGAGGGAAATGTGAATTCCTTAAAATCTTCTTTAGAAGAGCTAGAATCTAGTCCTTCAAATGGAGAGAAGAAAGTTGCACGAGTTTTACCGATGGCTCCAAATTTGCACACTCTTGGAGAAGGTAAAAATGATTATGAAGAAATTTTGGAGAAGACAGCCAGCAAATCTGTTGAAAATCTTAAAACGGATTCTAATGCAAATGGAAAAAATTTAAAATCTTATTCGGGACATCAGGAGCTACCAGAATCTCAAACTCCTCAAGAAAATATGCGATCTAAAACCTCAAGCGCTGCAAATTTTTCTACACCAGCCGAAAACACGGGCGATAGCTGCATAAAAGTGGCTGTAAGAGTTCGACCTTTTCTTCAAAGGTAAGAATTTCAATGTTTTTCTTTCTTTGCCTGTTTTACCCGAAATGCTGAACTTTTCACAGCAAGACCTAACTAAACTAAGTGACGTGATCTATTAATCATTTTCAGCTGTATTTATGTTTTAAAACTTTTTAACTGTTTTCATTTACAGTAATTATTGGTGAAAGCTGTTATCGTGGCCCGCCGATCATTCACTGTTTCTTTCTTTAATCTTCCCTGCGTTGTATGGCATAGAAAATAAACTAAATACGCGCGCACGTTAGTCTGGACGTGTATTCGGACCATATATCCCGCATATATGTATACTGTACTGACTGAACGAGTGTGAAAATCAGAATTGTTTTGTGTTCTGTTACCAGCAAAATTTGCAAACTTTTAATAAGAAGATCTTGAGAAAATATTTCTTCTATTGAAAGTTAAGAAACAAAAAAAAGATGAGTACTCTCTGTCCAAAATTTACCGCCCTGTTTTGGCAGGAAATCGAGTAGCAAGACAATGAATGTAGCGGCCAACAAGAAATATGAAAAAACAAAAAACATACAATCAATCTCGTTTACTTGGAAGATATCAGACCCAGGTCATTTTTGTAAACCAACGTGCTCGGTTTATTGTATAAAAAAACCTCAGTCTGATATTTTTTTTTACAGGCTTTGCTCTTAACTTTAATACAGATAAAATAACATATCAGTGACCAGTGTGTTATGTTAGTGTTAAATTGACGAATATTATGCTTTGTGGATAAGCTAAAGTGTTGGGCAAAAATTTGTCCTAGGTAGAGGGATGAACCAAAATTTGACCTAGCAATCGGCCCTTTGCAGCATAAGGTCATGTGGTACAAAATATACCATACCGGAATGCAAAAGAATTTTCAAGACTCCAGAACACAATTAACTAGAAAAGTGTGATTTTTCTTTGTTTTACATTTCCCAGTGGAGTCTGACACATGCTTTGCATTGGACCAGTATGGTGCATTTTGTACTATGTGACCTAATGCTGCAAAGGGCCAAAATTAGTTTTAATTAAGGTTTAATTTTTCAAGCTCATTAGTCATGTGGAATATAATTTCATCTAACAGGGAACTAGACAATCCAAAAATCAAATCCTGTATTCGAATGAAAGGTAAAGAGACAATCATTACATCTGAAGCAGGAGTTGAATATGACTTTGTGTATGATCATTCATTATGGTCTGTTGATGCCAGCCATTCTAATTATATTGATCAAGAAGACTTATACAAGCTTATGGCTGAACCATTGGTGACAAGTGCTTTTGAAGGGTATAACACCTGTATTTTTGCCTATGGACAGGTATGAAACTGTAACTATGTGTTTAGTTTTTGCTTCTAAACTAATTTGTTATGCAGCTAACAGTAAGATCCCTGCCTTCCGACCACAATGTCCCAATTTCAAATCCCGTCTCTGCTGAAAGTTGAACATTTATGTGACTTTCTTTCCCGCCAAATTACGCCAAATTAAAGTTGACTCAGCTTTCCATCCTTACGAGGCTGGTAAAATGAGTACCAGTTTCTACTTGGGGCTAACCTGCAATGGATTAGTGTCATGTCCAGGGGGAGTCCATGACCCTCATCCGCTTAACACTACAGAAACCGGAGATAAGCATCGGCTCCAATGGGCCACTTAGGCTCGTAAAGGGATTTAGCTCTAGCTATAGTTTTTATTGTCAGCTCTTGTCATCGTTTTAAAAAAACGAATATGTAGGGGACGGTTTCTTTGCAATTCACCCACGTTTTACATCCGTGGACGTGATTGGCATTTTAAAAAGTGGATGTCCGGCCTTTTAAACTAATTCACACGGAGTGTCAGCAGTAATCACGAAGTTAACATCCAATCAGAAGTAGTTATTTTATATTATGCGTACGTGAGTTAGCATGGGGTTAACTTTTTATTTAACGGTCTGCGGAAAATTGTTTGATTCTTCGAGCAAGGTGGTTTTCTTTTAAATTGAAAAGGGAGTTTCGACTAACGAATTGTCACTGAAGTAAGTTTGAAGCCGTTTACAAGCCGAAGCGAAGTCAATGAAGCTGATCTGTTAATTTACATTATCATCACTACGCACGGCCAGATAACGAACTGCCCTCTCTAAATCTTTCCTTTTGGCCGGCAGTAAATGCATTTGCAGCCCGCACTTTTATCATTTGGCCCGCGAAAAGGAACGGTCAATAAAATGTTCAAAATTTTGGATGATTTGGCCTTGTGTAGTGATGATAATGACATGACTTTTGTTGGTCATATCAGTTGTTTATTTGTGCCCCCCGTAGCATTATTTGCACCCTCGCTAGGCTCGGGCGCAAATGATGCTCCTTGGGCCACAAATAAACTATATGCCCTCCAGAAGTCATGTTGTTGTCCCATTGTGGCAATCGTGAACAGTGTAGTGGATGTGAGGACCGTCTCACCACAGGAGGCGGCATCTAAATGTGGATAAGGTCTGCCTATATATAAGCGCGCTTTGACATTCACTTAAACATTTCTCCAGTCACATTCTATTTTTGATGAAGATTTTCTAATTGAAAGACCGTGATTATTGCCTTCTGATATTCAAGTGCTTATATTTTAGGGCTAATACATTTGGCATTTTAACATTATCTTTATTTTTTGTACTTGTTTCAGACTGGATCGGGAAAATCGTACAGGTGAGTATTCTTGGTATTAACCCACTCCCGAGAGACGCCAAAGACAAGAGATGAAGCGGCCATGTTGGTGCCCTAAAAAAGAAATCATCAAAATTCTTTTGTTCAAGGGCACCAACATGACCATTATGACGTCTGGTGAAAACCGGCAATTAGTTTCAAATGCATCATTTCTAGTAATAGTTCAAATTTGTATTGTTTTATCCATTGGGAAATAGTGAAAAAGAGGCTAGGATGGTCAAGTAGTAGTGTTCGCGGCTCCCACCCGTGTGATCCTGATATTGAATTCAGGGCTCACACGTACGCAGGGATTTAAAGATCTCCAGGTACTGCGGTTTTCCTCCCTCAACAAAATCCAATTTCACGCCGAAATATCGATGAGGTTATGAAAAAAATTCAGGCTTCAACGGGATTCGAACCCGTGACTTCTGCGACACCGGTGCATTGCTCTACCAACCAAGATATGAAGCTACATTTATTGGGGGCAAGTCAATTTTAGTGGGTCTGTCATTGTCACTTAAGTTGAAAAGCGATTATTGTGACGGACTTTGTACCGCGGTTATGAGCAATGACGTTATGATACGATCTCCGCGGCTTCTCTTTCGCAATTGTTTAAATTGCGTTTGTAACTGCGTGTGAAGATCGTATCGTAACGCCATTGCTTGTAATTGCGGTACAAAATCTGTCACAATAACAATAATAAGCCGTCGGGCGATTTTAAAAGCATTAGCCACTGTAGGGGCTCCCACAAAGGTAAAGATATATAATTTAACAATATCTCGATGTAATAGAAAAAAATATAAATAAAATAAAGGATTAAAGGATTACATGATTTTTTTGCTCTGTTAATTTGCACAGCATTATGGGACAAGGGGACAATCCCGGGGTGCTACCAAGATTCTGTGAAGATCTTTTCCGAAGGATCAACGTTTGGTCCGAGGTATTGTTGTTAACGAATAAAAAACTTCAACGAAACTGATAAATTTAGGTTTTGCGCTCATCGTCTTATGCCATTCTCTTTGGGAAATATTCAGTTCAGATTGTGTTAGAATATCCTTTAGCTTAAACGAAGGACGAAAGTACGAAACGTCACTGAACTCTTCTTTTCTAGAATGTACTAACTACATCTATACAACTGTTTCTTTAGCTAGGGGGCTAACTAAAGTACGAATTTACCCTTGCGAAAATCAAGACTGAGTGATCATCTGATGCGGTCAGCGTTCCTAGAGTTGTCAGAGTGATTGATAAAAGAGCTCGTAAATAAATGTAGAATCGAATTTAATAGATGTAATTATTAACCCCTCAAGTTGCTCATGCTAAGGGCGTGGAGATTTTCCCGCCACACAAGTAACACTTGTATCAGCGTCATAATGTGTAAAATAATATTAAGAAATGTAAGTAAGCTGTGTTATTAACTTGAAGACATATTAACTTTTTATTAAAACGAGTTTGATGGTTTCATTTTTCCTCATTGTTTTTGCAGCTGCAATTCGCGGTCGAGATAAGCTACTTTGAGATCTATAATGAGAAAATTCACGACCTGCTTGTTTCGTCGAGTAAAGATTGTAAGAAACAGGTTTGTGTTGTTGGTGAGATTTATCCTTTTTGACAGGAGCCCATCAAGGGGAGCCTCTCTCTCCCATTCTTGATCTTGGAGTCAACCTTTTCCCGAGTAGATCTATTAACAGAACGCCTCCTAGGGAAGGTTTCACACGCCCACAGTTGAAAGACCCAATAAAAGCTGAACTACTAATGAAGACCACCTATAAGTTCACTAACCTCAGAGTTTTCACGCGCATACATTTTCCGTTGGAAAAAAAGTCGTTCTTAAAACAGATCTTCTCGGGAAAGGGTTGACTCAAGGAATTAGAGGAGATAGAGGCTCCCCTTGCTGGGCTCCATCTTTTGATAAGTAATGCAAGTAAGATTTTTCATTAAGAGAACCAACCAAGTTGTCCCTATATAAACTTGGAAATACTGTTGCAGATTTTATGAAGATCATAAGACGTTTTTACTAGAGGGGGAAAGAGCGCGGATCAAGAACTTTAAAGAATCTTTGACTTGTAAGCAAGTCAAAATGCTGCCGGAAATTAAAATTCGAACAGATGATCGATTTTACTCTTAATTCTAGCCTTTTAGAGAAGATAGATGTTAATTAGCATAAAGATATGTTCGATACAAGGCTGCTTCACTTGCTGTAAAAAAAACGTATCTGGAAATTCGTATCCAAATATCTATGCTGGCCCAACCACAGGGAGTGAAGTTATGAAAAGTGACGCAAACTTATTAAATGCTTTTTTGGCAGTTGAAAGTGAGAGAACATCCATCCCTGGGACCTTTTGTGCAGGATCTTTCCACGTAAGTTTATTTTAAATGGAAAATATTAAATTGATAAGTGGAATTGTGCAAGTTTCTTAACCTTTTTACAGTTTCTAAAAGGTAACCAGTCCTCCAATAAAATCCGCCAAAATAAAGCTGCTCCTTTTGGGAGCCCAAGCATCCTATTGGAGCCTAAGCATCCTATTGGAGCCAATGCTTACCTCCAGTTTCTGTAGTGTTAATATAAACAGATGTGTGAGTCGAATCTACGATACTCTTTCCTTAGCTCAATTCCTGGTTTTCAAGGTGTTTCATCCATCAACAAAGCAATTCTTCATCATCTATTACTTTCACGTTGTGACTTAAAAAAGCCTTTTCCTGTTGTCTTTGAACGAAGCCATTTCACAGATTGTTTTTATTAATAATGACGTGCAGCTGCTATGTAAATGTTTGTTTACGTTTTGGCTCTTTGAATTTAGTTTTCGTATTTTTTTCTCAGCGTGCCTCCATTGTGGTAACGCGCGCGCTGCTTAAGTTAAAAAATCGCGCAAAAAACGCTGTTTTCGATCCAGTCCACTCACGGTAAATAGACGTCCTTCGTGAAGAAATGTTCCGGTGCTCTAAGCTCTCTATTAACTCGCCTGGACAGGCTACCAATCCGTCGCAAGTCAGAACTTAATGTTAGGCGTACACGGCGAGCTTTTTGGCTTTGCTGATCAAACGGTGACGCGCGTGCCACTTTCTTCTGCTATTTTTCTCGCGTGTGCGGTGACTTTTTTTGTGAGAATTTTGCCTCGCGTGCCAAAATTCTAAAAATTAAAGATGTTCGATATTTTTTGACACCCGTGACATTTTGCTCATCGTGTGCGCTGGCTAGAGCATTTTGCTCACGATCTCAGCATTACGACGCATGCGCAGGATTAATTCGAAATCACTTTTTGTTTTTCTGAAATGTAGATGGTCGATTTTGCCCTGTTTATTATATATACTTTCATTTGAGTGTAATCTTTGAATTAATTGTTGCCATCGTTCAATGTTATAACATCTTATTGATACTCTCTTTCTTTTTGTTGAAGGTACGTCGTGAGTTCCTATGCAGATATTGAGGTTAGAGCTATGATATAATATAGTAATGATAATGATAATGATAATGATAATGAGTTCGATTCCCATCTGGAGCTCGGTTTTTTTCTGAGTTCTTTGTCTGCGCATAATTACTTATTTCTTATATATATTTACTGATCGCCATTATTACTATTACACCTTTTCCTCTTCATTTACGAAAAATAAACATTCATTTGTGTCCAAATTTGTTTCATTACGGTCATTATACTCTCATTAACACCAATATGACCTTCAT